>WAAF01018428.1:2909-37769 GCA_013400475.1 Tricholaema leucomelas | reverse complement strand
TGGAACACAGCCCTGTGAGGAGAGGCTGAGGGAGCTGGGGGTGTGCAGCCTGCAGAAGAGGAGGCTCAGGGCAGACCTCATTGCTGTCTACAACTACCTGAAGGGAGGTTGTAGCCAGGTGGGGTTGGTCTCTTCTGCCAGGCAACCAGCAACAGAACAAGAGGATACAGTATCAAGCTGTGGCAGGGGAGGTCTAGGCTGGATGTTAGGAGGAAGTTGTTGGCAGAGAGAGTGATTGGCATTGGAATAGGCCAATTAGTCTGGTTGACTGGCTAGGGCTGGGTGCTAGGTTGGACTGGCAGATCTTGGAGGTCTCTTCCAACCTGGTTGATTCTATTCTATTCTAATCTAATCCTTGGCCCTCTCTGCAAATGTGTTATCTTAAGGATGTGAAACATGTATCTTAGGTGACAAAAAATGCATTCTGTTCTTATGTGTGTTGGAAAAAACAAAGACAGATACTGAGATCATCTGGCTGTATTCCCCATATTGCAGGTTTTCTAGTACAGTGTCTGCAACCTGTGTTTAAGAATTCCCTGGTAGGAATTTTAAGATGTTAATATTTAGGGCGTATTTAATTACCTACTCTGCCTGCAGTGTGGCTTGTCTGTGTATTGAATTGACAACTGCTCAGGGTTTGAGGTTGGAGTCTTCAGGGAGTTTGACAGGCCACTTTTAATGATTAGCAAGCTGATAGAATCAGTGTCTTTCAAGAGAGACAAAGATAGTGGTTTGGTGGCATTCCCACCAATATCCCCCCTCATTCCTTAGGGCAAAGAGCAATGAGTGTAACTTGCAGCACAAGAGGTTCCACCTCAACACTAGAAGGAATTTCTTTACTGTAAGGGTCATAGGAACAGGCTCCCCAGAGAGGTTGTGAGGTCTCCTTCTCTGGAGACTTTCAAGGCCTGTCTGGATGTGTTCCTGTGTGATCTGTGCTAGATTGTGTGGTCCTGCTCTGGCAGGAGGTTGGACTCGATGATCTCCTTGAGTCCCTTCCAAGCCCTAATATCCTGTGATCTTGTGATTCATACAGCAGCTTTAGATTCATGTTTTATGTTGTTGCTTCAGTACAGTTTTCCTCCTGTATTTTGAAATGGAATGGGTGAGGAAAAGCAGAGGAAGTTTCACACCTAGTCACATGTGGTCCTGCACTTGAGTGTGGTGTTTAGGTACACGCAGTGACTTTCACCTTGGTGTCTGGAAGATTGTATCCAGTACAACGGGCCCAGCCTGGAGACTGGGTGTACACAGGCAGTTGCAGTATGGGGTTACACTGTTCTTATGTATATGAACTTATGCAGTAGTAAGGAGTAAGAAAGGAAGATGAAGTTAAGTAGTAAGAACATAAGATTAACTGCACTTTACTTTGTAAAACTGAAGACTTCAGGAAGAATACAATTTCTTTTTCATAAATTGGGTTTCATTTTTGGGCTCTGTTGATGCTGGTTTAGAATTAAATTGATGTTTATTGCTTTTCCAATAGAAAATAGAAACACAGAGCAAGAATCTCAATTATGAGCAAGGCCACTGTCTGCAAAGGACCAGACATTCCCTTCGTGTGTACAGTGGCTCTTTGTGTTTCTCTTTTATTACATCTGAAATTTGGAACTCTGAAGCAGTGCCAGCTGGAGTGGCACAAGTGATTTCTCATAGTAACAGATGTCTCTGAGATGAAATTACTAAAGGGCCAGATGGCTCCAATCCCTTTTCCTGTTGCCTATCTGTCAGTCATTATTAGTAAATATGCCACGCTCCCTGTCAGTCAAGCCGGAAAGTGCCAATCACATCGAAACAATTTCCATCCCCGATCTCTGTAGGTGATCTCTGCAGACAGTTTCCTGCTGCCCCTCCTTAATAAGCAGCTGAAAAGTCTACCTGAGAGATGTCTTTCCTACTTCCATCACTTGCATAGTCAGAATGTGGAAAAAACCAAAACTGGAAGAAACCAATATTGAAGTCAAAACCTGTTCTTGGAGTTTGTTATAGAAGCTTTCATGTGATGCAAAAAGCAAGATCGACTTGTGTACCATCCGGTGTGTGCCCCAGGCAGTCTCCTTTCATTAGACCAAATTACTTTTTCCACCTTTTAACTGTTCTACTCCTCTAGCTAGACAGAGTCAAACCTGCTGAGCAAGTGTCATCAGTGTCAGTGTTTCAGAAATGATTGTCCAGAGAAGGTTGATAGCTGGGACTCATAATTCTGTTTGAAAATAGGGAAGTAAAAGTTGGGGTGATAGGCTAAGAAGCAAGCCAGGCTGATTTTTTTTATATATAAAGGAAGTCCCATATCTGAATGGAGGAATCTTGATATTATTTGATAGATCAATGAGTCCAAAGACACAAAGGAACAGAAAATCAGTGAGATGACAGTGAGAACAGTGACAGGTGACTGAAGCTCATCAGAAGTAAAAGCAAAAACCCTGATTACAGCTAGGGCAGTGCAAATGAGAAGTAAATGGTGGAGGTGTCTGTAATCTCATTAATCCTTTTCTTTTTGCCTTATTAGTGATGCTATTGCTGAGATCAGAGCTG
This sequence comes from Tricholaema leucomelas, assembly GCA_013400475.1. NCBI lineage: Eukaryota > Metazoa > Chordata > Aves > Piciformes > Lybiidae > Tricholaema lacrymosa > Tricholaema leucomelas. The sequence goes on along the minus strand of WAAF01018428.1, from coordinate 35,234 downwards.
TCTGTATTGAAGAAATTGGTGTCTGGATGAAAATGTACAGCGATGCCTTCCTGAATGATAGTTATTTGAAGTACGTCGGTTGGACACTACATGACAGGGTAAGTATGGGCTGTCACTGTACACAGCAGTGCACTAGAGCTAGCTGGGGTTACAGTACCCAGGACGTATTCAGTACATCATCTTTGATTTGTGAAGAGATTGTTCTTGCCTGGGATTTTTTTTTTCCCTTCTCTCAATCAGCTTCTCTCAAAGTATTTGCTTGAATTAGGATACAGTGCTCCCAAACTGCATGCCTGGTTCATGTGGGTTTTGTGGTTTAGGGTGTCTTAATAGTAATGGGTTTGTGGTGCTTTTCTTCTCATTGCAAGAGAAAGAGAAGTTTCATCAGATTACCTCTGATAACATTTATGTCTGAAGCAGAGCAGGAAAGAGATTTCCAGATGGCCCCCCCCCAGTTCAAGAGAGACAGGAAACTACTAAAGAGTCCAACAGAGAGGACTGGAGCATCTTTGTTACAGGGAGAGGCTGGGAGACATAGGACTGTTTACCCTGGGGAAGAGCAGACTGAGAGGGGGATCTTCTCAATATTTATCAATAAGGGTAGAGGTCAAGAGAATGGGGCTGGACTCTTCAGTGATAGGACAGAGGGTGAAGGGGACCAACTAGAACACAGGAGGTTTCACTTGAACTTAAGGAAAAACTTCTTTCCTTCGAGGATGGCAAAGCACTGGAGCAGGCTGCTCAGAGAGGTTGTGGAGTCTCTTCCTTTGGAGACTTTAAAACCTGCCTGGACATGTTCCTGTGCAACCTGATCTAGGTGATCGTGCTCTGACGGCAGGGTCGGAGTAAATGATCTCCAGAGGTCCCTTCCAAACCCTACTAGTCTGTGATTCTGTAAAGGAGAACAACTCCAGATCCCCAAAGGACATCACTGGCTCCACAACCAGTGGAATTCCCATTCATTCTTTTTCCTTGAAGAATCTTTTCAAAGTTCTCTTTAGCTTTTTCTTCTAAACCTATCAAAACATTAGGTGGAAAGAAAAAGTTTGATATCCAGAGGCTCTTTCTTATCTCACCACAGTTCTTAGAAGTGATGGCATCCAAAACCTGTTTCTGCTAGGCAGCAGTAAGTCTAAGTACCCATATGTATGTATATGTATAAGAGTAGCCCATTCCTAGCGCTGATGAAACAGGGCTTTGCAGTTCTGACTGTGTGAGGTTTCCGTACAGCCGTCCTCACGCTCTCACCAGAACTAGTAGGAACACGTATTTTACTCTAAACTCTTCTGTTACTATTATCTAAGGAAAGCAGATGAGCCTTTGCTGTTGAAAGGCAAGATTGGACGTGGCACTTGGTGCCATGGTCTAGCCTTGAGCTCTGTGGTAACAGGTTGGACTTGATGATCTATGAGGTCTCTTCCAACCTTGGTGATACTGTGAGACTGTGAGACTGTGTGAAATGGTCATTCAGTTCCAGCATCCTGACCCAGATTGTTCTTTTTCTCTAGGAGCGCTGCTGCAAAATATTCAGAGTTCCCTGGAGCATGGGACCAGACTGCCCAGAGCAGTTCTGGAGTCTCCTTCTCTGGAGACTGTCAAAACCTGCCTGGACATGTTCCTGTGCAGCTTGCTCTGAGTGAACCTGCTCTAGCAGGGAGGTTGGTCTAGATGACCTCCAGAGGTCCCTTCCAACCCCTACCCTTCTGTAATTCTGTGACTGCCTGCAAAATTTTTCAGCCCTTAGCCAAGTTTCTTGATTTGACTTTACATTTCTAATTGTTCCTATGACTGGGCCTTAAAATATTGATAATTGAGGGCAAGGCAGTAGTCGTGAGGTATTTCCATTTCATGTGAACAGAAGTCACCCCAACGTGATTAACTTACCTAGAAGCAGACTGCTACAAAACAGAGAGGAGGCAGCAGTGCAAGAGATCCTCATGCTCTACTCCAGAAGACATACAGATTAAACCACAGGGAAGACAGGGCTCCTGCACGTCTGTGTAGTAGTCCAGTGTGGTCTTTGGGAGGTAGGACACAGAAGTTTAGATCTCTAATGTAGGCAAATGGTGCATTTTATATCTTAATCTATTTCTGATTAATGTCTGTAGGGCCGCTGGGTTTTATAGGTTACTTCTTCATTTGAGTGGGGACTTCCTGTCCTGGTTTAGGGCCATGAGCGAGCCAGAACTGGAGCACAGAAAAGCTGTTTTCTCCTTTTGGGAAGTGAATATGAAAATGCAGCACACTGTGTGGAAGTTTAAAGGGGGATTCTGTTTACAAGTACATATGTACAGAGAGCAATCAGGTAGAATGAATACATTAACAAACTAAACCAAGTCTGTCAAACTAAAACCTTCTAGAGTCCTCCACCTCGCCCAACCTCAGCAGGCCTGAGAGTAGGCCTACCCCTGTAGGCCTTATAGGCTCTCAGCAGGCCTCACAATGCATCTCCAAATTCCCTGCCAGCTAGAAGCCATCTCCCCCACAAAGTGTGAGCTGGGACGCTGCTCTGCTCAAAGAAAGAAGTGAATAATAGAATCAACCAGGTTGGAAGAGACCTCCAAGCTCATCCAGTCCAACCTAGCACCCAGCCCTAGCCAGTCAACCAGACCATGGCACTAAGTGCCTCATCCAGGCTTTTCTTCAACACTTCCAGGGACAGTGACTCCACCACCTCCCTGGGCAGCCCATTCCAATGCCAATCACTCTCTCTGTGAAGAATTTCCTCCTAACATGCAGCCTATACTTCCCCCAGCACAACTTGAGACTGTGTCCCCTTGCTCTGTTGCTGGTTGCCTGGGAGAAGAGAGTGATATCGGCTAGGCACTACTTTAAATACTGTGATACCAGAAAGCAGAGGAGAGTAACAATGTTACAACAACCTGGGATGATGATGATGATGACCAGGTCCAGCCCTTGACACTCTGTCTCTTTCTAGAGGACTTTGTCTCTGTGGTCTTCTTAGAATAGAATAGAATAGAATCAACCAGGTTGGAAAAGACCTCCAAGCTCATCCAGTCCAACCTAGCACCCAGCCCTATCCAGTCAACCAGACCATGGCACTAAGTGCCTCATCCAGGCTTTTCCTGAACACCTCCAGGGACAGTCACTCCACCACCTCCCTGGACACCTGGGCCCCAAACCCACCAAATTTCCTTTTCAGCTTCTTTTTTTTTGTTACTGTGGATCTGGGAACATAAATTAAAATTACATTGTAGAAGGGGGGGGGGAAAAGCCACTTAAAAAACAAAATGAAATCAGACTGTCTATTCTTAATTTTTTGCCTGCTCTGTTAGTGCGTGGAACTGTTTTGAAACCTTAATTGTGTCTCTAGAGACCCAAACAGTCATGGTTCCTGAACTACTTTCTAACACATAGGAAAATGCCTTTTCCATCTTCACTTACATCTACTTATTGTCTATTTCTGTTAATAAAAAAACCACAAAACTAGGGTCCTCTGGTTTGGGGAAAGCTCAAGAAGATTAATAAATGCATCAGATGATACCCAGTGTCACCTTAAATGGGTATTGAGTGGGCATGTGCAGGCAGAGCCTAACTGCTTGGTCCTGCCAGGAGTGCTCCTACTGTAGGTATTAATGTGTAACAGGATGTTTTCATCTGTATGGCAGTGTATGTCTATGTGTCAGTAGGCAGCAGATTACCTGAGAATACCACCCTAGAGCATCATGGGCTGCCCAGGGAGGTGGTGGAGTTGCCATCCCTGGAGGTGTTCACAAAAAGACTGGATGAGGCACTTAGTGCCATGGTCTAGTTGACTGGATAGGGCTGGGGGATAGGCTGGACTGGATGATCTTGGAGGTGTCTTCTAATCTGGTTGGTTCTATGATTCTATGACCAAGTAACGTACTCATCCCATAAACTGTGGGTGAACATACCCAGGCTCATAGAATCATGGAACTGTTTTAGTTGGGAAAGACCTCTGAGATCACTGAGTCCAACTGTTGACCTAACACCACCACGGCCATATCCCAGAGCCAGTAACTTGAAAGAGCTGATAGCAGAAGTGAGGTGGAATATAGTAGCATATATCTAGATCTCTAACATAGTAGGGTTTGTCTCAAAATTCATCACTGAGATTTGCTAGTAGGCAAAAAAATTAGCCTAGTTCAGGTTCAGATACAGGCCCACAAAGCTGTCCATCCCTGAATTTCTGAAAGACAGGTAAGTCAAAAGGAAAACAAAGTTTTTAGCACAGAGATATCCAGGGAGGTCTCTTCATACAACAGAGAATCAGTAGTTGATGTCAGTTTTCTATGTGAGAGAAAAAACTGAAGCAGCATGGTCTGCAGAAACGTTGTGGGGCAAAGAGCTGAGACAATGACTTCTCTGTTACTAAAGCCTAGTACATTTTTTGTTTCTCAGAGCAGAATAACCTTAACCACCAAAAAAAGAATTGAAAAACTCCAAGAGGAACAAAGTGTGAAGAGGAAGTAGTGACTTTACTGGTTGTCTGGACCAGCCTCCTCAAAAAATACTTAACACTGCATTTCTAGGGGCTCAGAAAGTCATCATCTCCGTGTGCCCTAAGCCTTCGTTTGGCACATGGGCTGGCACGTAGCAGTGCACCTTTCATTACCTTTCTGCAGCTGTGGTGTGGTGAATGCTGCCACATCCAGCTGGCGGCCAGTCACTAGTGGTGTCCCTCAGGGATCACTGCTGGGCCCCATCTGCTTTAACATCTTCATAGATGATCTGGATGAGGGCATCGAGTCAGTCATCAGCAAGTTTGCAGATGACACTAAGCTGGGGGCAGATGTGACTGAGTTGCAGGGCAGAAGGGCTCTGCAGCGGGACCTTGACCGCCTGGACAGATGGGCAGAGTCCAATGGGATGGCATTCAATGGCTCCAAGTGCAGGGTGCTGCACTTTGGCCACAACAACCCCATGCAGAGCTACAGGCTGGGGTCGGAGTGGCTGGAGAGCAGCCAGACAGAGAGGGATCTGGGGGTGCTGATCGATACCCACCTGAACATGAGCCAGCAGTGTGCCCAGGTGGCCAAGAGAGCCAATGGCATCCTGGCCTGCATCAGGAATGGTGTGGCCAGCAGGAGCAGGGAGGTCATTCTGCCCCTGTACTCTGCACTGGTTAGACCACACCTTGAGTACTGTGTCCAGTTCTGGGCCCCCCAGTTTAAGAGGGACATTGAGATGCTTGAACGTGTCCAGAGAAGGGCAACGAGGCTGGTGAGAGGCCTCGAGCACAGCCCTACGAGGAGAGGCTGAGGGAGCTGGGATTGTTTAGCCTGGAGAAGAGGAGGCTCAGGGGAGACCTTATTGCTGTCTACAACTACCTGAGGGGTGGTTGTAGCCAGGAGGAGGTTGCTCTCTTCTCTCAGGCAGCCAGCACCAGAACAAGAGGACACAGCCTCAAGCTGCGCCAGGGGAAATTTAGGCTCGAGGTGAGGAGAAAGTTCTTCACTGAGAGAGTCATTGGCTACTGGAATGGGCTGCCCAGGGAGGTGGTGGAGTCGCCGTCCCTGGAGCTGTTCAAGGCAGGACTGGACGTGGCACTTGGTGCCATGGTCTAGCCTTGAGCTCTGTGGTGACGGCTTGGACTTGATGATCTGTGAGGTCTCTTCCAACCTTGGTGATACTGTGAGACTGTGATACTGTGTCCCTTAACATTGAGGAAGTCTGATTCTCACTGGGACATGGCAAACTAATGCTCCAGAGTTTTAACTGTGTGAAACAACAAGAGGCTCAGGGAGACCTTTTCACTCTCTACAACTCCCTGAAAGGAGGTTGGAGCTAGATGGGGCTTGGTCTCTTCTCCTTAGTAACAAGTGACAGGACAAGAGGAAATGGGCTGAAGTTGCATCAGGCGAGAGGTTTAGGTTAGACACTAGGAGAATCTTCTTCAGTGAAAGGGTTTTTAAATGCTGAAGCAGACTCTCAGGGAGGTGTTTGGATCCCCATCCCTGGCAGTGTTTAGAAGAGATAGAGGTGTGGTGCTGAGGAGCCACATCTCTCTACTGGACTTGATAGCATTAAATAGTGGTTGGATTTTATGATCTTGAAAGGTCTTTTTCAACTATGATCTAGATCTGTGATCTTTTTCAACCCTGATCAAGGGTAGGGTGTCCCTGCCCATAGCAGGGGGGGTTGGAACTAGATGATCCTTCTGGTTCTTTCCAACCCTGACTGATTGTATGATTCTAACTATTAAAAAAATATGGTTCTGTGATTAATAAGAATCTTGACACAGGATTGTAGAGCACAGTGAGACCTACACAGGAATGATAGATTATTGGTTCGAGTCCTCTGATTAGCATGTAAACAACAGGAAAATGGTGTGCTTGCCTCAGGATGATGAGTTCTTGTTCACAAGTCTGCCACAGTAAGGAGGATTTTGAATAGAGCATGTCTCTCTCATACAAACATAGGCTACTGCACACTGCCACCATGAAAAGGTCTGTGTGTGGCTTTGTGGTTCATTTAGCAGCAGTAACAAGTTTGTGCTCTAAACTCCTAAGTGTCTGGAGGATCATATCACCAAAACAGGGAAAACTGTTGGTAAACACTTGGTGATGAAGCTGGTGAGGGGCCTGGAGCACAACCCTGTGAAGAGAGGCTGAGGGAGCTGGGGGTGTGCAGCCTGCAGAAGAGAAGGCTCAGGGCAGACCTCATTGCTGTCTACAACTACCTGAAGGGAGGCTGTAGCCAGGTGGGGTTGATCTCTTCCGTCAGGCAAGCAGCAACAGAACAAGGGGACACAGTCTCAAGTTGTGCCAGGGGAGGTCTAAGCTGGATGTTAGGAGGAAGTTGTTGGCAGAGAGAGTGATTGGCATTGGAATGGGCTGCCCAGGGAGGTGGTGGAGTTGCTGTCCCTGGAGGTGTTGAAGCAAAGCCTGGATGAGGCACTAAGTGCCATCGTCTGGTTGATTGGACAGGGCTGGGTTCTAGGTTGGACTGGCTGAGCTTGGAAGTCTCTTTCAACCTGGTTGATTCTATGATTCTAATTTCAGATGTTAAAACATTAAGAGTTAAATATTACTGTGAAACATTTCTCCTATTCATAAAAAAGAATTATGTATAACCAAAATTGTAACAACATTTACACATATCTGAAAATCCTTTGTGAGAAGGGGAATTAGAGGAATAATTAGACTGGAGAAGGAGACATGCATGGAATCAATGACAGTGTGGATAAATTCAGGATTATCAAGTAAGTGAGTATTGCAGTTAGAAATTGAACAAAATCCCAAGTAGGTATATTTTTCTGAGGGAAAATATAGGGAAAATTCAGGAGAAGAGGAAGAAGTTTTAGGATGCTGATATTGCATCACAGTATCACCAAGGTTGGAAGAGACCTCACAGATCATCAAGTCCAACCCTTCACCACAGAGCTCAAGGCTAGACCATGGCACCAAGTGCCACGTCCAATCCTGCCTTGAACAGCTCCAGGGACGGCGACTCCACCACCTCCCTGGGCAGCCCATTCCAGTAGCCAATGACTCTCTCACTGAAGAACTTTCTCCTCACCTCGAGCCTAAACTTCCCCTGGCATAGCTTGAGGCTGTGTCCTCTTGTTCTGATGCTGGCTGCCTGAGAGAATAGAGCAACCTCCTCCTGGCTACAACCACCCCTCAGGTAGTTGTAGACAGCAATAAGGTCACCCCTGAGCCTCCTCTTCTCCAGGCTAAACAATCCCAGCTCCCTCAGCCTCTCCTCGTAGGGCTGTGCTCGAGGCCTCTCCCCAGCCTCGTTGCCCTTCTCTGGACACGTTCAAGCATCTCAATGTCCCTCTTAAACTGGGGGGCCCAGAACTGAACACAGTACTTGAGGTGTGGTCTAACCAGTGCAGAGTACAGGGGCAGAATGACCTCCCTGCTCCTGCTGGCCACACCATTCCTGATGCAGGCCAGGATGCCATTGGCTCTCTTGGCCACCTGGGCACACTGCTGGCTCATGTTTTCCATTATTTGCAAATAAGAAGGCTTTCCTTTCAGACATGTCCTTGTTGTTTGTAAATCACAGATGTGACTACACAAAAAGAGCTGCACAGTTTAACAGAAATAAAGGAATTGTGTTGTCACAAATATTTGCTGCCTTAGGTTGGCTCATACTCAGTGTGCACTTCAAACCAGAGCTGCAGGCAATTTGGCTAAAATCTAGTCTTGGGAATATTTTTGTTATTCTTTGTCTGTTTAAGGGTAAAGTTCATCTCTTCTCTGCAGTGCTACTCACAGACAGTCATGTTTTCTAAACATAACATTGGTTACTCCACAGCTTTCTGTAGCAGTTGGAGTGCTTAAATATGCCACTAAAAAGTCTTTCTCACATAGGCTTAATCATCTGTCTTGTAGTTTTCCTGTATTATTTCTTTTTCTACCCACTGTGCATATACAAGGTGACAGTTACTTCTTTCTTCTTCCTTCAAAGCAAAGCCACTTTAATTACTTGTGCTACAAAGATATGTGCAGAAAGTTTTCTTCATTGCTTCCTCTTTTGGGTTTTTATTTTATTTTCCTTCTGGTGGTTGTATTCCTCTTGTGCTTGACCTCTTAATTCATTAGTTAAATAATCTAATCTCTTTCTTTAATAAGTCTCTTCCTGTCTTTACTTTCCATAACTGCTCACAGCTTTTACCATGGTATAAGTTTCTTAGGAATTACCCTAACTTTAGCATTCCCATCCTTGCAAGATAGAATCATAGAATCACAGAATCAACCAGGTTGGAAGAGACCTCCAAGCTCAGCCAGTCCAACCTAGCACCCAGCCCTAGCCAAACAACTATACCATGGCACTAAGTGCCTCATCCAGGCTTTTCCTGAACACCTCCAGGGACGGAGACTCCACCACCTCCCTGGGCAGCCCATTCCAATGCCAATCACTCTCACTGGCAACAGCTTTCTCCTAACATCCAACCTAGACCTCCCACTAGCACAACTTGAGGCTGTGTCCCCTTGTTCTGTTGCTGGTTGCCTGGCAGAAGAGACCAACCCCATCTGGGTACAGCCTCCCTTCAGGTAGTTGTAGACAGCAATGAGGTCAGCTCTGAGCCTCCTCCAGGCTGCACACCCCCAGCTCCCTCAGCCTCTCCTCATAGGGTTTGTGTTCCAGGCCCCTCACCAGCTTTGTTGCCCTTCTCTGGACACCTTCCAGCACCTCAACATCTCTCTTGAATTGGGGAACCCAGAACTGGACACAGCACTCAAGGTGTGGCCTGACCAGTGCTGAGTACAGGGGCAGAATAACCTCCCTCATCTTACTGGCTACACCATTCCTGATGCAGGCCAGGATGCCATTGGCTCTCTTGGCCACCTGGGCACACTGCTGGCTCATCTTCAGTAACTATCTACCAGTACCCCCAGGTCCCTCTCTGCCTGGCTGCTCTCTAGCCACTCTGTCCCCAGCCTGTAGTGCTGCTTGGGGTTGTTGTGGCCAAAGCGCAGAACCCTGCACTTGGCCTTGTTCAGTCTCATCCCATTGGCCTCTGCCCACCCATCCAGCCTGGCAAGGTCCCTCTGCAGGACTCTCCTACTCTCCAGCAGCTCCACAGCTGCTCCTAGCTTGGTGTCATCTGCAAACTTACTGATGCTGAACTCGCCCACATCATCAATAAAGATATTGAACAGGACTGGGCCCAGCACTGATCCCTGGGGGACACCACTAGTGACAGCTGCCAACTGGATGTGACACCATTCACCACCACTCTCTGGGCCTGGCCTTCCAGCCAGTTCTTGACCCATTTCAGAGTCAATCTGTCCAAGCCATGAGCTGCCAGCGTTGCCAGGAGCTTGTTGTGGCAGATGATGTCAAAGGCTCTGCTGAAGTCCAGGTAGACTACATCCACAGCCTGCCCCACATTCACCAGGCAGGCAACCTGATCAGGTTGGTGAGACAGGAGCTGCCCTTCCTAAACCCGTGCTGGCTGGGCCTGATCCCTTGGCCATCTTGTACGTGCTGTGTGATGGCACTCCAGATGACATGATAGAAAGGTAGATAATAGCTGAAAGATAGATGACCAAGATAGAAAATTTCTACTTTGTTTCTTCCCCTAAAAAGGTTTTGGGGTGTTAAAAGCTTGTGTTATTTAAATGATTCTCCTGGTTACATATGAAACATCTTGTCTGACTCAGGCTGTGGCACATTGCTGTTACTCCATTCTGGACTTCAGTGCACATCTACATTTCTGAATGTAAAGGTTGGAAGGGACCTCTGGAGATCATATATATCAGGTTGTACATGAATGCAATGTCCAGGCACGTTGTGAAAGTTTCCAGAGGAGACTACAACCTCTCTGGACAGCTCCAGCACCCTCAAAATGAGGATGTTTATCCTCATGTTCAAGTGAAACCTCCTGGGTTACAGTTTGTGCCCACTGCCCCTTATTCTGTCCCTAGGCACCACTGAGAAAGAGTCCAGCCCCATTCTCTTGACCTCCTCTCTTTAGGTATTGATAAATATCTGCTCTTCTCTAGGCTTAAACAGCTTCAAAGTCTGTCAGCCTCTCCTTGTCAGAAAGATGCTCCAGTCCCCTCAGCATCTTTGTGGCTCTCTGTTGGACTCTCTCTAGTAGTTTCCTGTCTCTCTTGAACTGGGGAGCCCAGAACTTTATGCAGTATTCCAAACGTGGCTTCACCAGGACCAAGCAGAAGGGGAGGAGAACCTCCTTTGACCCATTTGCCACGTTCTTCTTCATGTACCCAAGGCTACGTGGCCTGTGTTCTTGTGGCAGCAGCCCTGCTCCCCACTGGCTGGTCTCCCAGACCTTTTTTCATCCTTCAACCCCTGCCTGTCCCATGATGAGAGATGGGGTCTGGACAATGTCAGAACAGTAAATCCAGTCTGTATTCTGCCTGTCCATGGGAAGAGTAAAGCCAGTGTTTGGAGGTGGCTGACTTGTTTGAACGGGTTGCACCCAGTCTGTGCTCCATCACTTTGAACACTTGTGCACCATCACTTTGAACACTTGTGGGCCATGACTTTGAACACTTGTGCACCATCACTTTGAACACTTGTGGGCCATGACTTTGAACACTTGTGCACCATCACTTTGAACACTTGTGCACCAGTTTTGGACACCAGGTATCGACAGAAGTTACCCGTGGTCGCTCTCCTAAAGAGTCAGAGCCACAGTCTTCAGCAATCACCTGGAGATCAGGTGGCTTCATTTTGTAGTTACTTGCCACTTTGTTTTTGTGCACTTACTTGACAGGGAAGCAGCAACAGACATTGATACTGCTGGCACAGTAGATTCTTTATATATGCAAATAGGGAGAAAATGTGGCATTGTTTGTGGGCAGCTGCCTGTGGTTTTTGGGTTTCAACTGAATTGCAGATTGGCTTTGCTAACTCATCTACATAAAATTGAAAATGTACATTAAACAAATTCCAGTGTGGTCTGATTTAATATTCATGTGCATTCAATGAGGGTATTCTGTCAGCTAATCTCAGTGTGTTTTATTTAGCAAGGTGAAGTGAGGTTGAAGTGTTTGAAAGCTCTTCAGAGCCTGTATACCAACAGAGAGTTATTTCCAAAACTGGAGCTGTTCACTAATAGATTCAAGGTAAGCAAAAGTACAGCTTTTGGAAGGAGTACAGAAAATAAACATATCATCTGTCTCATCCTGTTGTGGTCTTTGAGTCATATATATTAAATGAAAAATAAACTAATTGGTTTGTTACAAGGTTTGTAACTGTGTTACTGAATGCTGAGGTTAAACCAATTTCATTTTACAGTGGTTTTATCTTGTAATGTTTGTCAAGCTTGACCAGGATGATTATTTACCTGCTTATGTTACTGATAGTTTCTATATTGTCATTACTCAGTCTGATTGTACTTATTTAATTTCAGATGTATTGAATTTCAAGGACGTGTGCTGGGTATTCCACACAATCTAAAATGTGTCTGAAAGTAGCAGCCTGTAACAAGATTGTTCATAGAACAGCTTTTTAGTCGAGTATGTTCTTGGGTTTGGAGGAAGAGATAATTGAATCTGCATCCCAGTGAAATACTTTGTTGCAGAACAGGAGCTTAGAGAGCGTTTTAGACAACCCCCAGGCTTTTTTTACTAGCACACACACTGACCTTTTTGCTTACTATCTTGGTGAGCTCATGGCTGTTAATTCTCTTTGTGGCATGACTGCTTTAGTTCACAAGTGTCTGGAGAGATGAGTGTAGAAATACTGTCATTGCTTCTGTCTGGGTGCTCAGAAAAAGAAAAGCTTTGGGGCACTGTCATCGTGTCAGCTGGCACCTTTTACCCTTGCTTTTGTGTTCTGGAGAATACAGAACTGTGGTAAAGAGTATCCCCCAAGGAAAGACTAGTTTAATTTATTTTCATTAAATCATTACTACAAAGCTAGGGGGAAGTGGTGTTTAGAAGAGAAATAGAGTAGGCTGATTTATTTCCCTTTAAATCATCATTATAATGTTGATGAAAATTCTGTTTAGAAAAAAAGTGGAGATTTATGTGCTTGTAATTAACTACTGTGCATGAGACTTGGAAACTTCTCACTGTAGATTTCCTACTGCTTGACTGGCTTTGTCTGTTGCTGCAGTTACTGCTAACTCCTCCAGTTTGATCTAGGAAAGCACAACAGCGTAGAAAACTTGTTATTTCTTTCTTGTGTCTAAACAATTCATAAAGACAAAATGGAAACCTGCCTTCTGCCACCTACCTTTGAGATAGAGAAGATACTTAGACAGCAGTAAAGTCAACATTACTAAGGAGGGCTTCTTGTCCAGTGTGGTGGTCAGTGAGACTGTGAGGGAAAGAGACATCAGCATGGTTTTCATTTCACAGCCTATCATCTGGTTCTTCTCACCAAAACATTCTAGCTAGGCTCAAACTAGCACATCCAGTATGATAGTTATAAAATATATCTGACTGTTAATAATCTTTCTCATTTGAGAATGTTAAGAGCATAGTAAATGAACAACTGTCACAAAGTGTAGTTGACTTCAAAGATGAAATCAGGTCATTTTGTGTTTGAGGACCTATATTCTTCTACTTTTATAAAGTCCATTTCTGGGACTATTGCAGTAAAGTTTACTCTTGTAGAAAAGTACCTGGCAAAGCAACTCAGACCTGAGACTAGTTCTGTAATGCCTCCATGAGTCTGGTCTGCTTATCTCAGAATACTACTCAGCTCCCTAGGAAAAAGAACCCTCCAACTCTGCTGCTTTTTTTGGTCTGTCTGTGCAGACTTCTGAATTTGTTTCTATCTGCTCAATCCATGATTTTGGTTTCATTTTAAATGGGCCATTAAAATTCTCGTGGTCTCTATATCTGCTTAACTAGGAAACCTGCTGGGTGTTTCTCTCTTGACTCCCTGTAATTTGTAAGAGAAAATCCTGCTTGGAGTCTGAACCTGTTCCATCCACTAGCAGAACTTTTCAAGATGATTTGAGACACTTGGAGAAATAGTTCCTCAGTACTTGAAAAAAAAACCTCTAGGAACATGAAACTTCTAAATACTAAATACAGTTTTCACTGCTGTGAGAAGTTAGGTTAGCCTGTGCACCTGTGCAGTGCTTCTTGGTTTAGAGTGCCACTAGGAATTTTCATTTCTGTCAAAAAGAGTCAGACAAAAGGGATCCCTGCTGTGATGGTTTGGGTGTTCCCCACCCCCCCACACTTTTAGAAATTACCCAGACTAGACTCATTCAGCTCTGGAAATTTGAATGAAGCTTATATTTACAGCTGGCCCAATGTACGAGCAGATAGTTACAGTATATACAGTTATAGACAGAAATAGACAAGGTAAAAAAGGTAATACAAACACAATTCCCCTCCCAGAAACCTGAGGCCCCAGGAGGGGCTCTCAACCACCCCCTCACCTTCCCCCTACCCCTCTCAACCTTACCCCAGTCCCGAGGCAGATTGGAGGTTCGGCCAAGAGGGTGAAGAAGCAAGGTGAAGCAGCCAAACAAAAGGAGGGTGAGGTTAGAAAGCAAGATGGAGTCTAGCCAGCAGCCTCAGCTTCTCCCCAGCAAAGCTCCCCTGCAAAGAGAAGAAGCAAGTGCCCTAATCTTTGTTTTGCCTTTCTTTTGTACACATCCCAGCAAGACTGTGAGTGAAGTAGACCTCACCATTGTTTTCATTTTACAGCCTATCATCTAGTTCTTCTCACCAAAACATGCTAGCTAGGCTCAAACTAGCACACCTGCCAGGAATCCTTGTCTTCTTTCTGCCCCATTAAGGCTGGTTTTACTTCAGAAATCTGTGTCATTATGAGATAATTTAGGGAAAAGAGGAGTTAAAAGTCTCTGTGAGCCTAAAGAGCAAATATGTTTAACGTGATGATTTAGCACTTTCATTTTCTAGTCACATCCAGAGAACACAAAGCTGGCATTACCCAAATGCCTGCACTTGAATTTACAGTAGTACTGACAGGGCTACAGCCTCTGACACCAGCATGGAGCAGAGTTTCAAACTAACGCTCTTGGAATCTCTGCTATATGACTTAAATGTCTTTCATGTTTCCTCATCAGACTTCAATTGACCTGCACAGTCCAGCTGATACTCAGCTCAATCCATTTGAACTGTCAAGAGAAATCTCTCCAGAGATCTAACTGCTTCAAGTATAAATTAATTTGGTCCAGAATGCCTCTTAGTGGAGCATTAATATTTCACCTCCTTCCCAATAGCTGTGACAAGAATCTGATGTTATCTCTTTGAAGGAAAAATGTGTTCTTTCTAGCATTTGTTTGTGTTTTGAAGAGTAGCTGACATGCTAGAAAATAAACTTTGTCCATACAAAAACAAAGTGTCCACTGAAGAGGAGGCTTTTGTTTTCCATCGAGAAGTTCTGTCTGATATATATATTAACTGAAGCCATATGGAAAATACATGAATCACCTCTTCTGCAGTCAGTGCCAAAGTCAAAAGTCCAGCAGATTTAGGTGCAGCATTTAATTCCTATCTCTCTTCCCTGACCCTTTGCAGGAGAGTGCTAGCTCCATGGCCTGAGAGGCAGAAGGAGATGGGTTTGCTCTACAGTCAGCCTTACTTGCGATCTAATACATAACTGCAAACTGATCTTCATAGGCAGTGCAAATGGTTGTTATTCCCAGTTACAAATACAGGTCTGGTTGCTATTCTGCTGTGCAGTGGTGCAGGAAAAATCTCTCAGAGCAGGTGGAGCAGCTGGGGTCTGTAACTTACTAAGCCACAGACATTTCACCTTCCAGAGGCATTAGGCATTCAGCTGAGCTTCAGGGATCTTAGTGGCTGGCTGGCAAGTGCCATCATACAGAGCTGCTCCCATCAAGGCAGGAGATAAGAAATGACACATCCACACTGTTAGTTTAAGCCTGATGATTCTGGGAAAAATTGAAGGACAGAATAGTCTTCAGATGAAAAAACATGAGTTAATTTCAGTCCAAAAGGATTCCCACCTTCAGAGAGTACCTCTTGCTTTGTGGGGAGCAGAGAAGTTCCTTCACTGCCAGACTTTTTCAGAGGTATAGAAGGAGCTTTATATTTGAGTGCTTATTACTTTTTGCTCAGTTAGTTCCCTCTCTGCACTATCCTGGAATTCGAAATTCACTTTGAGGGACCATGTGAAATTCCACTGAAACTTCTAAGATCAGTGTATCTGACTGTTCTTACTCTTAATGTTATTATTTGTTTCTTGTCCAGGAAAAATTGACAGCAATCTTGTCTTTTCCATGCACAGAATTCCTGTTTGGAAAGTTATTTCACTGAGTCTCTTCACAGACTTCTCAGCCCCTAAAAAATGTTTAGGTAGAACAGTTAAATGCATCAAGTTTCTGGGGAGCTCAGTGGGTGATTGACAGAAGTGCATTCAGTGACACAAAGTACCTCTGCAGACTTGGTTTTGTTTAAAGGTAACGTTTGAGAGACAGCCACAATGCATCATTTACAGAACTGTTCCTAAGTTTCAGTACCAAAATAAGCATCAGCTGCTTGATACCCACTGTCAGCCTTTACTCTCTCCTGAGTCATTCTTGGTGACTTCTGCTGTTGTTTCCTAACACTTTCCTTTCTTTTCCAAGCCCTGTCTTCTATTTTTTTTACATCCCAAAATGTCATATAGCACCTAGTCCTTCCTGAAGCAGGTCAAGCCAGAGAAATGGAAGAACAGGGAGGCATACTGCATATGCATATGTGCAGCATTCCTTGCTCTAGAATTACTATTTCAGGGAGATGAAGCGGGACAGTGTTTCTGCTGTCATCTTAACCCAGGTACATCACTTTTCAGGAAAGAGCTGTTGAATAAGTCCAGTCCAGAACAGTGCTTCAACTTCAAAGCCTGCTTGCTTCTTTCCTGGCAAACACTTAAGGCTAGGGACTGCTTGTTAAGCGCTTCTGCTCATTTCCTGTGGAGTTGCCTATTGTTCCATTGTGCATACAGCAGACAGCTTCCTCAGGTGGACATTAAATAACTGAACAATACTAAAGGATATTCATGTATCTAGTTGCCAGATCTTTCTCCTCAAGAACATTGTCAGCTGTACAGTTCCTCACCTGCTGATTGTGTATTTCTGGTTCGTCACTGTAATGAAATTCCCTTTCAGGATCGCATTGTATCAATGACGCTTGACAAGGAGTATGATGTTGCTGTCGAAGCCATTCGATTAGTCACACTAATACTGCAGTGAGTATTTTGCAGAACCAGTCTGTTCCTTTTGACAACTGCCTAAGCCAGTTATGGTTAACTGCCTCCATTTCTTGTGTAATGAAATGAATCTGTTACTTTATACATAGTGTGAAGTTGAGCTGAATATGTCCTAATATAGACATGAAGCTAAAATAAGGTATTTGATCTTGTGGAAGTGCAGTAGGCAAAGTATGGAAATGTACTGATGTCTCGAGACTATCAGTGCATTTGCTGGAGCAGAAGAGTGCCAAAAGGCCTCCTTACCTTTTGCCAAGGGTGAAGTGACTGTCCTCCCCAAAACAAGGATCTGTAGGTTACATTTGCTAAGACAACTCTAGCATCTGGACGCATTCTTGGGTGATCCTGCTCTAGGAGGGCAATCAGGATAGGTGATTTTCAGAGGTCACTTCCAACCTCCCAACCTCATCATTCTATGATTAACTAAACAAATATCCAGCATTAGTAGATTTGATTGCTGGACACAGCTAAAAAGAGTCAGCTGGTGCATAATGTACCAGCTTTTCCCTGTCAGCCCATACACCTGTGGTCAGGTTGCACCGAGGTGGCAATGGTAGCTTGCAATTCTGAACACTTGGCCACGCAGGGGAAGAGATTCTTCCAGCCCCCCCAGCTTTTTCTTACTGAGCTGCAATGCCTTTCCTATGGCAAAGATCCACACTGTTTGAACCAGCTTGTCCACAGTAACCTCATCAGCGTGCTGCTGGAGGAGCACTGTTAGGCTTTTAGTATATATTCATTAAAACATATGTTTAAGAAACCAGTTTTACAAGCATGCATAGAACTTCTGCATCCTGCTTTCACCCAGTAGCTCCACTCTGAAGAAGATTTTGGTGCGTTGGATGGAGCCATACTCTTCTCAGTGGTGTCCAGTAACAGAATAAGGGGCAATGGACACAAACTGCACCACGGAAGGTTCCATGTAAACATAAGGAAAAAAGCCTCCCCTTTGAGAGTGGCAGAGTACTGGAACAGGCTGCCCAGAGAGGTGATGCAGTCTCCTTTTCTGAAGGCATTGCAAACCCAGCTGGATGTATTCTTGTGTGATTGGCTCTGGGTGAGCCTGCTCTAGCAGAGCGGTTGCTGTAGACGATTTTCACCTGGCCGTGTTCCTGTGTAGTTGACTCTGGGTTATCCTGCTTTAGCAGAGGAGTTGGGCTAGAAGATCTTCAGAGGGACTTCAGAATATGGTTTAGCAGGCATGGTGGTGTTGGGTTGACAGTTGGACTGGGTGGTGTTAGAGGTCTTTACTAGCCCTAACGATTCTGATTCTTTCAGTGGAAGCGAAGAAGCTCTTTCAAATGAAGACTGTGAGAACGTTTATCACTTGGTGTATTCAGCACACCGACCTGTGGCAGTAGCAGCTGGAGAATTCCTTCACAAAAAGTAAGTTATTGGTTGTCCTGGAATAAGACCAGATTTGTGAATGCTTTCTAGTAGGGGTAAGATGAAAAGGCAGAGAAGAGCGAAGTTACTTCCCTCAGAAGAATGAAATAGCCCAATTTAGCAAAGCAGGAGTTTCATTTAAAACAAAGCCTTATGCACTTGTTTATATTCAAGATCTAAAGACTGGAGGAAACTGAATTTTACATTTTTCTCACTCTAGAATTCAGGTGACTTTGCCCAAATCTTCAAGGACTAAAGAGTCTGCATAAACTTCTAAAGCTGATTTAAACTCTGCAGCTTTTGCTGAGTTAGTGTTGTGATAATTAGTTTAGGGCCTGTAGGTACCTGATGTTCTACCTTATAGGCAGTCATCACTTTTACACAAGTTTAAAGCAGTTTATTTCAAAATTGGGAACTTGAAATGGTTTTATGTAGTAATAATTAAGAAATCTGTTTTCTAAACTCCCTGACTTCCCCTGAAAACATGTAACACCCTGTTTGCCTCTTTACATAGCCAGTATGGGAAAGGAAATGAGCTAGTTTTTCCCTGGAGGTGAATCACACTGCTTCTGTAACTATGACCAGGACATTGCCACATCATGCTAGTCAACCTTGGCATTTTACTGTTGGTAGCTAAAATTCTTTCAGCAGTACTTTTCTTTGGGTTGTGAGATTAGAGCTCTTTAATTTGCAACCTTCTCTAGGCCAACCTGGCTAGACTAGATGATCTCTGGAGACTCTTTCCAATCTCTAGCATTCTGAGACTCTTTATTACATTTATAGAGTATTTATATCAAAATCCAAGTTAGCCAATTTTTTGGGCCAAGATAGAAAAAAAGCTGTATGAAGAGATCCCTTTTCCTGTGCCAGTGTTCTTCATTTTTGGCAGTTTACTCTATATTGGAATTGTAAGTTTTCATTGATGGATTTCTGGAATCCCATCTTTGTGACCAGACAACCCCTTTCAAGGAATACGTTCCCAAAATTCACTGTCATTGAGATTCCTCCATGACATTTTACAAGTTATAGGAAAGGGTTAGATACTGAAACTCCTTTGTTAATCAACATGTGACAAAATGATGCTGAAAAATGCCTCAAGGGCGAATAAAGTCATATCTGCACCTTCGTACTTGTAGCATGAAGTCAAAACTATCCTAACTTTCCTTTACAATTAGATGCTATGCTGTGTTCTACAAAGCTGACTCAAGGTAAACAGCATAGAAGGATTATCCCATTCCTGACACTCGTTTTCTCTTGGCTTCTGCCAATGCACAAGAGTTGGTGCACCAATGAAACAAGTTAGCATCTGTTTGAGGCATTCGAGATGGGATTTCTCTCGAGTTTTTTACATTTAAATACCACTTTCCTCATGTGTCTAGTCATTAGACTGTCTCTCTGTAGTTAGTCAAGGAAAGCACACTCTAGAGAATCACTGACTCACCCCTGAGGTGCATGCTGTAAGCTATTTTAGCACCTGCAGAAGTGCTTCTTCCTTATCTAGTAAGATAAGCAGGAGGGAAGAAGCGATGCCTAACTAAAATGCGTCATTTATGTGTAACTCATCCTTCTCTTTTCAATGACTGATAGCAGAGACATCAGAATGGCTGTTTCACACTTCTCATTTGCTTCGTGGCTTCACTGTAAAAGCAAGGAACAGCTTTCAAATTTCTCAAAGTAAACCAGTCCTTGCCCTTACTGTAACGTGGGCACAGCTGAGATTCTCTTTAAGCCAACAAATCGGAATGTTGAGGGTAGTTTGGAGTTAGCCATGCATCAGGGAACTCGGTATGGAATGTGTAATACACCTGGAAAACAACCAAATAATTGACTGGTAGCTTGCTGTAGCCTTTATACTGCTACTGGTACTTGAGGTTGGTTGGTTAATGGGATGTCAGGTTTGTTTATACCATATCCAAGTCAGTCTGACCACAGTGAAGGTACAACCTTAGTTCTTAAGGCACTAATGAATTAGGTGCTGCTAAGACTTAAAAATGCAAAACTATACAAATTATGGAAGTATGTAAAACTGCTCAAACCCCTTAAATATTAATATCTTCTAGAGAGCTTTTGCCTGGGTGAAACTGTTCCAGCCCTGTGAACTTGAAGAGTCTGAAGAACTCGTCTCTTCAGACAGGCATAGGTCATGCCCTCTTTCCCTCGAAAGAAATGGCTTGGGATACTTTCACTGTCTTTTATCAACAGATCTGCTGTATTGGAAATGAATGCTCATCATATGATTGCAGAAATGAGATTTGGTTTGATGAACATCATAGATCCTTTTGCTTGTTTTTAGACTGTTCAGCAGACACGATCCCCAAGCTGAAGAGGCTCTAGCAAAGAGGAGGGGGCGAAATAGTCCAAATGGAAACCTTATTAGAATGTTGGTTCTTTTCTTTCTTGAAAGTGAGGTAAAAAATTTGGTTTTCTTCAACCTTTACATGTTTAATAACCCCCAAAACTTAAATAGTGTTTTCTCAAGCTACAGTAACATGTTTTCTTTCTTTCCTTTTCTTATTTTTATAATGTTGGAGATACTGTATGTCCTTTACCCTGCTCCCTATTTCCTTGCTCCTCAAGCAAATTCGACTCAAAGTCTTCTTTGTGGTTTATTTTGCTCTTGCATGCTCTCACTGTACCCAGTACTGCATTGCTGGTGGCTACCAGGATTCATTGCTGCACAGAAATGTAACTGATTCTTTTTTTTTAAGATAACTATGCAAAGAGTTTACCTGTGGAGTTACTCTTTAGGCATTAAAATACTTTGAACCAGAAAGGAAGAAAATTATTTAATATCTCAGATCATGAAGAGTGGAATGGACTCGAGGGTTCTTATCTCAAAGCAGAGTTGGCTGTGAGAGCAGATAAAGTTCTTCAGGGCTTTCTGCAGACACATCTTGAAGACATTGGAGAGTGGAGGATTTTAAATGTGTGTATGATTGTTTGGCAAACACTTTTAGGCAGGGATTGTGCCCATGTCTATACAGACAGCATAGAGGGGAAGTTTTGTGGTAGATACTGTGGTAGTAATTCACATAATGAATTGCAGTGGTGTGGAAGAAAACTTGAGAAGATAAACTACCAGATAGAAGATGCTCTGAAGACAGACAGGGACAGGTTTAAAAGTTATACATTTGATTTGGTAATAAAGAGGTGGCAAAGGAAGGCTGAGAGAATTGAATGACAAAAATGTTTCTCTACAAAGGGAAGGTAATGTATTTTGTGTGAAAAGCAAAAGGAAAGGTACTGCAGTCAGGTATTTTAAGTGTTGTGCAACTTCGAACAAGAGAGTCGACTGTGAGAGTGAGAAGCGGCACAATCAGATGCTGAGAAGGGAGAATAACATTCAGGTACAGTGTTCCTGTTACAGTCTTTAGAAACATCTAATAAGCAGACATCTGAATGTATTTCTAGTTCTAGCTTCACAAAAACTTAGATTGTAATAGATCACTCTATATTCCAGTGAAAATACTTTACATCTGAGTGTGTGTGGTTGGGAGTTACCTCGTGTTAAGCTTGTCCAATGAGAAAAGGAACTTGGCTTTGTTCCCAAAGCTGTGCTCAGCAAAGTGCCTTCTGATGCAAGCTATGTGCTCCTCCATTTGACTTCTCTCTCAGGGCCACTTCTTGCTATTGCTGGTTTTGAGAGAGGTGTTAGAAGCAAAGTAGAATATTGTGATTGTAGGTTAAATAATCAGAGTGTGGTGGTTTGGGTGTCCCCTGCCCCCCCACACTTTAGAAATCACCCAGACTAGACTCAGCCAGCTCTGGAAATTGAATGAAGCTTATATTTACAGCTGGCACAATAGACAAGCAGATATTTACAGTATATACAGTTATAGACAGAAATAGACAAGGTAAAAGGTAACACAGAAACACAACAGCCCTCCCAGAAACCTGAGTCCCCAGGAGGGGCTCCCAACTGCCCATTTGCCATCCCCCTACCCCTTTCAACCTTACCCCAGTCCCAAGGAAGAATGGAGGCTCTGCCAGGGGATTAGGAAGCAAAGTGGATTAGGAAAGAGATGGAGGGTGAGGTTAGAAGAGATGCAGCTCAGCCAGCAGCCCCAGTGAGAGTGGTTATTTATGTTTTTATTTCTTGCTCTTGTATCTCTCAGTAAGCCTATGAGCAAAGTAGACATCACCATTGTTTTCCTTCCACAGCCTGTAATCTAGCCTTGAGCTCTGTGGTGAAGGGTTGGACTTGATGATCTGTGAGGTCTCTTCCAACCCTGATGATATTATGATACTATGATGTGATAGTTCTTCTCACCAAAACATTCTAGCTGGCTTCAAACTAGCACATAGAGAAATGGGTGTTTCCATCTGCATAGGACTAGAAGATATAAGCACTGCAACCCAGGAGGGTGCATCTGAAGAGCTAACAGTTAAAGCTGTGACTAGCATCAGTAAGCTCTGGGACACAGGACATTTTACCCAAAGCTATCAGAAACAGGGGAGTAGGTAAATGTTCTCACATCTTCTCTATACTCTTAGGTATTTTCCACTTAAGGAATGAGTCTCATGTCTGGCAGGCAAATCAGAACTGCATATTGGGCTTGTTCTTTGATAGCAATTTAAGATCAGTTTACAAAACAGTAGAAGCCTCTGGATTCTTTTTCTCACTTGACAATGATTGTGTTAATTCTCCTGAAGACCTGTTTTGCAGTTAAAATTAGTGCTCCTTTGATACCTCCTGAAATCAGTGGGATTTCTTGTGTTGTTTTCTGACCACAAAGCAGGATGTATGAAAAATAGGTGCCTGTTCAAAAAGCTGTACCTTACAGGTTTTTCTTAGTCTGGACAACCTGATCCTAGTGGGGGTCTCCCTGACCATAGCAACAGGGTTAGAAGTAGATGATCCTTGGGGTCCTTTCCAACCCTGACAATTCTGTGATATCTTGTCATCTCTCCTTTTCATAATGCACTAAAAAGGGAGGAAAGGTAAGCTTACAGCTCCTAGGTGAAAACTCCAAGAAAGACTTTTCACAAGCAAGCTGCTTTATGGAAAAGGAGATCAATTTGGTTTTATTCCTTCTTCTTTTAAAACACAGCTCCTTTGTCATGTAGCTGTATCATTCATGTGGAAGAAGACTGCATAATTTTCCAGAGTTAGTTGCAAACTGAACTTTCTTTCCAGCTAACATAAGAGTATATGCCCAGAACACTCTTCATGGCCAAAAGATTGTGAAAGTTGAAAAATTGCTGTTTGTACCAGAACATTGTACTGATGGTTGCCTTGTAGCTGGTGAAAGGCCTGGAACACAAACCCTATGAAGAGAGGCTGAGGGAGCTGGGGGTGTGCAGCCTGAAGGAGAAGAGGAGGCTCAGGGGCTGACCTTATTGCTGTCTACAACTTTACCTGAAGGGAGGTTGTAGCCAGGTGGGATTGGTCTCTTCTCCCAGGCAACCAGCAATAGAGCAAGGGGACACAGTCTCAAGTTGTGCCAGGGGAGGTTTAGGCTGGATGTTAGGAGGAAGTTCTTCACAGAGAGAGTGATTGGCATTGGAATGGGCTGCCCAGGGAGGTGGTGGAGTCACTGTCCCTGGAGGTGTTCAAGCAAAGCCTGGATGAGGCACTTAGTGCCATGGTCTGGTTGACTGGCTAGGGCTGGGTGCTAGGTTGGACTGGCAGATCTTGGAGGTCTCTTCCACCCTGGTTGATTCTATGGTTCTATTTTCTAGTTGCATGAGCATGCAGCCTATTTAGTGGACAGTTTGTGGGAGAGCTCTCAAGAACTGCTGAAAGACTGGGAATGTATGACAGAATTGCTCTTGGAGGAACCAGTCCAAGGAGAAGAAGGTATTTGTTTAACTCTGCTTTATCAATATTGCACAGTATTTTTAATTACCCTTTCAAAAGATGTTTTGCTGTGGTTGACAAAGATCTTTACATTGTGGCTTGTTTAGAGAGCATATTTGAGGAAGATTTTAATGTAATACATTTTTAATGCACTTGGCTTTGGAAGCAGCATTTTTCTACCCTGTTTTCCATCTTGTCTGCTGTACTCAGCTTCCCTAATACTAAAGGCTAGAACCACTTCTTGTCTTGAGTGTTTATATAGCTAGTGCATGCATGGATACTTCACTAAATTAAATAGCTAACACAGTTTTGAATAAGCAAACACTTCAGGTGGTGTTAGTTAAACGTGGAGCTTTTTTCAGGCAGTGTTAAAACCTAATGAATTCTCATTATTTTCAAATCTCTGTTTGCTGCTAACAGATGTGTGCACAAGGTAGCCAGAGTGTCTTAATAGTAATGACTGTCATTTAAGATCCTTTAGAACCCTTCAGGATTCTCCTCCTTTAGGGGTCTTTGTAGGGATTAGGTGCTTGGAAAATCGATGCATTCCTGCTGCTTCCTAGCATGATGTGCTCGACCTTGACCACCTGGACAGATGGGCAGAGTCCAATGGGATGGCATTCAATAGCTCCAAGTGCAGGGTGCTGCACTTTGGCCACAACAACCCCATGCAGAGATACAGGCTGGGGTCGGAGTGGCTGGAGAGCAGCCAGACAGAGAGGGATCTGGGGGTGCTGATTGATACCCACCTGAACATGAGCCAGCAGTGTGCCCAGGTGGCCAAGAGAGCCAATGGCATCCTGGCCTGCATCAGGAATGGTGTGGCCAGCAGGAGCAGGGAGGTCATTCTGCCCCTGTACTCTGCACTGGTTAGACCACACCTTGAGTACTGTGTTCAGTTCTGGGCCCCCCAGTTTAAGAGGGACATTGAGATGCTTGAACGTGTCCAGAGAAGGGCAACGAGGCTGGGGAGAGGCCTCGAGCACAGCCCTACGAGGAGAGGCTGAGGGAGCTGGGATTGTTTAGCCTGGAGAAGAGGAGGCTCAGGGCAGACCTTATTGCTGTCTACAACTACCTGAGGGGTGGTTGTAGCCAGGAGGAGGTTGCTCTCTTCTCTCAGGCAGCCAGCACCAGAACAAGAGGACACAGCCTCAAGCTGCGCCAGGGGAAATTTAGGCTTGAGGTGAGGAGAAAGTTCTTCACTGAGAGAGTCATTGGCTACTGGAATGGGCTGCCCAGGGAGGTGGTGGAGTCACCGTCCCTGGAGCTGTTCAAGGCAGGATTGGACGTGGCACTTGGTGCCATGGTCTAGCCTTGAGCTCTGTGGTAAAGGGTTGGACTTGATGATCTGTGAGGTCTCTTCCAACCTTGGTGATACTGTGATACCTCAGTGGTTCAAAATCTGATCTTTTGGTATCCACCTGCTACAAATGTGGGGTTTATATGGTAGTTTCCTCAGGAAATTAGGCACTTTGGTTTTGTGTAGCATAGTGGAGTTTGCTCATCTAGATGTGACCAGCAGTATTTCTCAAAGAACAGAGCTAATACTTCACGATGCGGAGAACATTTACAAGGAAGCGACAGTGGACGCTCAATCGTTTTTGTCTCCTCAGGATGCTCTTTATTTTGTAGATCTTCATTGTATTCCACTTCCTCCTTTATCCAGACTACATTTCTCCTTCTGCCATATTTATTTTGAGATATTGTGAATGGTAATGAATTCAAAGAGCAAGCAAGAAAGCCTTGAGTTTATAAATGGGACAAGGTTATGTTTTCAGTGTTGTTATCCATTCCCTCTGCCTTACAACTGCACTCACAGGTTTGACTTCTTCAGGGTGCCTTGCACACACATCAGAGCTGATGTTACTTGTCCTTTTCCCTCTGTAGCAATGTCTGACCGTCAGGAGAGTGCTCTTATTGAGCTGATGGTCTGCACAATCCGACAGGCTGCTGAAGCACATCCTCCAGTAGGCAGAGGCACTGGCAAGAGGGTAAGTGGTACTGCTGGAGGTAACTCAGACATCTGTGTGTTCCTCTAGTAACATAAAATATTTGTCTACTAATACCACATTTTGACACTTATTACACCTTTTTAGAGTTCATATTTCCTGTTTCATATGAACATTATGGAAGAAAAATAGCAGAAATTCTATTTCTGGACATCTTGGGGGATTTTGTTTCTTTGTTTGTTTGATTTGGGGTTTGCACTTCTAAGTCATTTTAAAATTCTTTTTTTCATGTTGTTTTTCTCACCCCCCTGACTTACACTTGTGGTGTACCCACATCTACAGCCCTTCATGTGAAACCTGGATTGGAATTGAAAGCATAGAGCTTGGGAACTGAATAAGATTGCTTCTGGCTATCTCTCATATAAAGGAGTATGCTGCTAAAATGGGGGTGAAACTTCCAGAACAAGCCAGCAGTATCTTCATCATTGGAGTAGTTAATCACTGCAACAGAAGCTGAGAGATCATGCTGTTTCCATCCTTAGCAGTTTTCCAGACCTGAATAGACTAAGCCCTGAGCAGCCTGGTCTAACCCCTGAGCTGGCTCTGCTTTGTGCTGGAAGGACTGAGAACAACCTGAATGCATCCATTTTTTATGTATCCATCTTCTTTGACCTCTTAACTGAGTGCCATAGAAGTTAAGAGTTTGACATTCTGGCCATACTGCAATCTAGTTGCTTCTTCATTTTATAGACTCATAGGATCAGGCAGGGTTGGAAGTGACCACAAGGGTCATCTAGTTCCAACCCCACTGCCATGGGCAGGGACACCTGCCTACCCTGGGTCAGGCTGGCCACAACCTCATCCGGCCTGGCCTTAAACACCTTCAGGGATGGGGCCTCAACCACCTCCCTGGGCAGCCCATTCCAGCCTCTCACCACTCTCATGCTGAACAACTTCCTTCTTATGTCCAGGCTGAACCTACCACCTCCAGCTTTGCTCTGTTCCCCCTAGTCCTGTCACTCCCTGATAGCCTAAAAATCCTTCCCCAGCTTTTTTGTAGCCCCCTTTCAGATACTGGAAGGTCACCTGGGAGCCTCCTCTTCTCCAGACTGAACAGCCCCAACTCTTTCAGTCTGTCCTCATAGCAGAGCTGCTCCAGCTCTCTGATCATCCTTGTGGCCCTTCTCTGGACACACTCCAGTATCTCCATATGCCTCTTGTGCTAGGGGCTCCAGAACTGGATGCAGTACTGCAGGTGGGGTCTTGCCAGAGCAGAATAAAGGGGGAGAATCACCTCCCTTGCCCTGCTGGCCACACTCCTCCTGATGCAGCCCAGGTTCTGGTTGGCTTTCTGGGCTGCAAGTGCACACTGCTGGCTCTCGTTGAGCTTATTGTTCACTAGCACCCCCAGCTCCTTCTCCTCAGGGCTGCTCTTCAGTCAGTGGTTGTTTGGGGATCAGTGGAAGTTCATCCCTAAAGCTGGATGTGCATAAACACAGCATCCATGTTCCAGAGGAGTCTCAGCATCCCAAACTCATTTCTCTTGTATTTGGTAGTCTCCCTCTTACTTAGGTTAGACTAAAATGGACTAAATGCACTTGAACGTTTGGTACTCCTGTTAAGTTCTATTATGAGTGATCATAACTAGTTAATTAAGAAAAGCCACAAACTTAATGAAGGTGAATTATAAAGATAGACTTAGCATTGCTTATTGCTAAACTAAATCCACTTACTTAACCTCTTAACTTTCCTTTGCAAAAGCAGATTAGCCTCATGTCCAGAAAAAGCATCCCAGGAAAAGCTCCAAGAAACTATCAAATCAAACATGCTTTTGTTACCTTAATTTATAAAGCATCTTCTAGGAAATTCTTAATGTGTTAGAACATTTCAGAGGTAAGAGGGCAGTCTGTGGGAGCCCTTACTCAAATTTACACAAGCCTGTACTCTCCTGTGTTATCAGAACTATATTGTAAGCACAACTTGAGTGTGTTTTGCCTCTAGCTGCAAACCCTCCTAGCAAGCAAAACAAAGCAAATTTAGCACAGATTTCATGTTTGTATTTTCAGTTTGGAAAATGTTGCTTTTAGCTTTCTAGGTATTTTTTGTAACTCAGGAGATCTGCAGTTGGGCTCATTTCAATTCTGCAGATTGCATAGTCTTAGATTTTCAATGTCTGTCTCTCTTGAAAGCCAAAGAAAATACTTCAGTAAAATACATGTCACCTTCTGAAGGCTGATCAGAAGAGTCTTGAGGTCATTATGGGGACCTGGATGAATTCATAGCACTCAACAGCAATATTTGGTCACCACACAGTGACTGGGTTGTAGCAGGCGGGAGCCTGACTTGCTTGCTCCGTTTGTGCTACCTTCTGATGAGCCAGCTTTTGCTGCCTTTGGTGCTCCAGGAATTGGGATTGCTGCTGTGTGTGTGCAGCTGTCTGCCATGGACTGTGCAAGTGGTTTCTGCCCAGGCTTACAAATCTATTCCCACTCACTCTCATGGTTGTTTTGGATTCCCACTGGTACAACAGGCTACCTGTCATCCAAGCACATGTTTTGCTTCCAATTGTTCCTCCTCACTTATAGAGTGATGTAGTATGACACTGAGCTTTTGCTTCTTTTCAGTTAGATCATGAGTTGTGGGATGGTAACTGCAGGGAGCTCTGACTTGTCAGTAGAGGTTTGTTGTGTTCTCCTGATCTCTCTGGCATATTCTCTGAGTTGAAATGGGAGCAGATTTCTAATAATGCACTCACCCTCTTGTGAAATAGTTTCTTCTCTGACTTTAGCTTGCAACCCTTATTATGCAGTCTGACAGCTTTGCTGTACATAAATTGTTAGCTAACTTGAGTATTTTATTATCATTATTTGGTTTCAAAAGTGTTCTCTCCTTTTCTGAAGCCAAGAAGCCAGATCTAAGTTGTTTTTATGAAGCATGCCGTTCTGATTGTTGTCTCTATTCACTGTTTCAAGGTGGTTTTGCTATGACAGCATTAGTAGCTTCAGTATATCTGTCACAGAAATCCATAACCAAATTCTCTAAACTTGGATGTGTGTTCTCACCGAGAATTACATTCCAGTTTAGAGATGAGGCCATCAATCTGCTAATGAAAATCACTTTGATTTTGGTGTTCTTAATTGTACTACGGTTTTCCCTGAGGTCTTACATTAACACTTTGTTAATGTATGAAACCCAGACCTAGCTTCTCTTGGAAGCAACAGCAAAACTTCCACTGACTTGGGTTACATTTGAATTTCAATCCTAAAAAGCTGTTGCTGTGTTGAGACAATATCATGCTGGATGATCCAGTATTTTCCTTTTCAATCACGGCTTCTTAGGACATGTGGTCCTCCCATTTAATCACTCCTCAGTCTAAATGTGTTTGAGCTTTTTTATTCTCTCCTCTTTTGATTTATTGAAACTACACTTGCATGGATTTTTGTTTGCAATGCCAAATTTGGAAAAATTAATGAGTTCTATCTGCAGAAATTGTATTTACAGGAGTTATTTTTGATCACTTGCAGGTCTTGACAGCAAAAGAAAGAAAAACACAGATAGATGACAGAAATAAGTTGACTGAGCATTTCATTATTGCACTTCCCATGTTGCTATCAAAGGTACATTTTCCAGCACAGTAAATCCCTCACTGATATTTACAACTGTTTACAATTTTTACTCTGTACTGTAGATGTTTGTTTTCTACTTGACTGTTTGGTTTTTTGTTTTGTTTCAATGATGCTCTAGTATTCTGCAGATGCTGAGAAGGTTGCAAATCTCCTGCAGATCCCTCAGTACTTTGATCTGGAAATCTATAGCACGGGCAGAATGGAAAAGGTACAGTACACTGGGCAAGAAGGCAGGTTGCTTTCAACTCTCTGGCTGCTGTTTCACTCACACAGTACTGTGCCTTCACTTGGCTTATTAGTTACCTAACTTTCATGAGGTGTTTTCTTTGAGTGACTTTTTTTCTTTGAGTGACTTTTTTTCTTTGAGTGACTTTTTTCCTTTGAGTGACTTTTTTCCTTTGAGTGACTTTCTTCTTTGACCTTTTTTCCTTTGAGTGACTTTTTTCCTTTGAGTGACTTTTTTTCCTTTGAGTGACTTTTTTTCCTTTGAGTGACTTTTTTCCTTGAGTGACTTTTTTCTTTGACCTTTTTTCCTTGAGTGACTTTATTTCTTTGAGTGACTTTTTTTTCTTTGAGTGTCTTTTTTTCTTTGACCTTTTTCTTTGACCTTTTTTCCTTGAGTGACTTTTTTCTTTGACCTTTTTTCCTTGAGTGACCTTTTTTCTGTGACCTTTTTTTCTGTGACCTTTTTTTCTTTGACCTTTTTTCCTTGAGTGACTGTTTTTCTTTGTCCTCTTTCTTTGAGTGTCCTTTTTACTTTGAGTGACTTTTTTCTTGGAGCTTCATTGTTCAGGTAACTGAGGTGAAAGCTGACCTTCTTTTCTGGTCTGCAGCATCTGGATGCCTTACTAAAACAGATCAAGTTTGTTGTGGAAAAGCATGTGGAATCAGATGTTCTTGAAGCCTGCAGCAAAACCTACAGCATACTCTGCAGTGAAGAATATACAATCCAGAACAGAGTTGACATAGCTCACAGCCAACTTATCGATGAATTTGTGGATCGATTCAACCATTCTGTAGAGGATCTGCTGCAGGAGGTTTGTTTTCTTAAAATTAATTTAGACTACATAAAATATGCCATGGTAAGCTTCAGAAAAGCATTCTTACAAAGTCATGTGATTATCTATTATGTGCAGCAACTATTTCATAATGAGTTATTTGAGCTGTTCAGTCTGGAGAAGAGGAGGCTCCCAAGTGACCTTATTGTTGCCTTCCATTTTCTGAAGAGGGCCTACAAAAAAGCTGGGAAGGGACTTTTTAGGCTCTCAGGGAGTGACAGGACTAGGGGTAGTGGAGCAAAGCTGGAGATGGGTAGGTTCAGGCTGGACATGAGGAGGAAGTTGTTGAACATGAGAGTGGTGAGAGACTGGAATGGGTTGCCCAGGGAGGTGCTTGAGGTCCCATCCCTGGAGATGTTTAAGGCCAGGCTGGATGAGGCTCTGGGCAGGCTGATCTAGGGTAAGGTGTCCCTGTCCATGGCAGGGGGATTTGAACTAGATGATCCTTGTGGTCCCTTCCAACCCTAACTGATTCTAGGATCCTGTTTCTCCACACGGAAAATCTCTTGGACTATCTGGTAAGCCTGCAAGCACTGATGCTGTAAAAGATGAGGGGACATTCCTGCTTCTGAATTTTGAGTCTAGTATTTAAACAGTCCACATGAAAAATTAAATAGATGAATATGTGAGAGCTGATGAAAAATGCAAAGAAAGATACATTTCCTTCAATGCTTCTGGTGATTCCAGGAGTCACAAATGGATATTCCGGCAGCAGAATCAAGACTGGATTATGTCGTGCATGGAAGAGAGGATTTAGTAAAATATTTATGATGGCATATTGGAAGGGTTCTGAAAAGAATGAAATAGAGAGACAGGTCTGAAACTGGGAGGTAGCTGGGATTTACTTGTGAGAATTCATGCTTCAAAATGCATAAGACAGAATACATGAAATAAGAATAGAAATCTTACTCATTTTTTCTTGCCTTACATCAATTTAACTTTGTGCAGCACTGCTTAATGTGTTGTAATTCTCATGCTCTTTAAACATAACTTAGGGGCTGCATAGACCTTTTGCTTCACTTCTGATCATGCAGTGCATTGTGGCAGATACATTTAGTTTTTGTTGTACGCTGGTAGCAAGTTAACAGCCTCTGGTTTAGAGTTGCATGTTAGAGAAAATAAAGGTCTTTCCTATCTTCAAGTAATAGACCACACACAGGTGTAGAATCATAGAATCACTCATATGCTTTGCCACATTGGAGATTAAATCATTTTTCTATAGCTGATGGAATGTACATGAATAAAAAAGGCACAACCCACAGGAGTTAGTGTCCTGCTGTACAGTCTCTGGTAGAACACCTTTACTTTGCTGTCTACCTGTCTGCCATTGTGTCTGTACTTTCTCAGCAGCTTGTGAGCAGAACCTGAGCAAATAATCCAGGATTTGGGCTACACCCCTGCCTATTTGTGTGTGGCAAGGGAAGCCTTTCAGCTGTCTCAGCTGTCTAACAAAATGTGAATTTTAGAAGTTCCTCATCTCTGGCCGAGGGGATCAGAACCTCTGAAAGAGAGACCTTGGGGAGTCTGTTGCTGGCATGGCTAGTAAAAAAGCCTAAGGGACTGCCAGCACAAAGATCCAACTTCAGAACCAACCAAATTTTCCACACCAGATGTCCAGCAACTAATCATTGTAAAATAAGGCAGAACTCAGATTTTATTGTTCAGAACAATTTCTACTACTAGAGGATAGTGGTTTGAGTATCACAGTCTCACAGTATTACCAAGGTTGGAAGAGACCTCATAGATCATCAAGTCCAAGCCGTTACCACAGAGCTCAAGGCTAGACCATGGCACCAAGTGCCACGTCCAATCCTGCCTTGAACAGCTCCAGGGACGGCGACTCCACCACCTCCCTGGGCAGCCCATTCCAGTAGCCAATGACTCTCTCAGTG
>WAAF01018413.1:0-20809 GCA_013400475.1 Tricholaema leucomelas | reverse complement strand
TCTAGTTCACTTACTGACCACTGTTCAGCTGTACTTGGTTACAGATGGTTACAGATTCTAGTTCACTTACTGACCACTGTTCAGCTGTACTTGGTTACAGATGGTTACAGATTCTAGTTCAGTTACTGACCACTGTTCAGCTGTACTTGGTTACAGATTCTAATTCAATTACTGACCCCATCTATTCTTTTTCTCTCTTTTTACCCCTCCCCAACACAGAGTGACAGCCTGTCAAGGTATGTGCAATTTAAACATATTAAAATGGTTACACCTTTTGCTTACATCTTCCCAGTTTAAGTTATTTATGGACAGGTAGAGATTCAGCTTAACCCTAGCAGTAGGAAGGTTGAGCTTTAGGTGGTGTTGATGATATTTAACATTTGTATGAAACAGTAAAGTTCCACTGCTGTTTTCTTCCAGGTGTGGGTGGGATGCTCCATTCTGGGGAATGTACTGGGCTGTGTGTTTGTAATGTGCTGAAGGCAGGCTGGGCATTTTGTAGAGCACTGTGGATACAGCACCATTCACTGCAGAATTCTTTTGTAAAGCAAACAAGATTCTTGTTGCTTCTCATTTAGAGAGGCCCCACTGAACATTTTGGAGGGAACCTCAAGAGAAGGACTTCAACCTCTAAAAATCAGATCGCCCTAAGATGTATGAAAAAAGGAATACAGAAACATGAGTCATTTTAAAGAGGGGTTTTAATTTGGGTGTAGACCTTTAGAATTAATTAGTGCTTCTCTCTAGAATTAGTGCTTCTGTTCTAGAATTCACAACAAAGAGTTGCCAAAGTCTCCTATATTTCCTTCATGAAGCTTGGAGAATTACTCTAGGTCAATATTTTAGAGACTGCTGTTTTTAAACACCTTCATTTAAAGCAATCCATTTTTAAGAGGTTATCTTTAACTAATATGAAGTCCTTTAAGACATGTAAATATTTACTTTAATATTTGGTATTAAATTTCTCTGCATACAGGGCAGATACTTAGTTGGCTGAGCAATCTGAGAATGTTTTCACACTGAATCTTGAAGTATTGAGGGAATGCAAGAATGAGATTTGGATCAAGCGGAAAGGCAGAGGCTTAACTAAAATATGTAACTGCATTTGGCTGTTTTCAGATGGGTAACAGCAAACTCGCCTGGCTGGGTAAAATAAGTGGTCTCAGTTTGAACACAAAGACAAATTAAAGTAAGAACGTTTCCTTTACAGATATGACACAGGATCCCTCAGCATGTCTTCAGGTGAACGTTCTGATTCAGCCCAGGGGCAGTCGCACTGCAGTAGACTAGAAAAAGAGGACAGCACTGATTTTAAGAAGGTATCTGAGCCAATCGTTTTGGTGTGAAAATACAACTTCTTGATTGTAAATTGTCTGGGTTTAGTCTCAAACAGCATCACAGAATCTGCTAAAAGCAGCACAGCTGACTGGAGGAGCAGAGCAATCACTACAATGGCTGAAAATGCAAATCACAAAACCCAGCTAATGAGAGCTCACATTTCTCTTCCAGGCAAAGGAGAAATCCAGAAGAGCCAAGATCCATTTTTTTAATGGCAAATACCATAATGTTGTGGTGTTGTTGGGTTTAAGTTCATTGTGTCATTAAAACTGCTTTATATACATGTAAGGCCTTTTACTTTAGACGTTTTCCAGCTTACATGCTTAGAGTATAAACATTTCTTTAGATCTTGCTTTAAAATTGAGGAGTTTGTTGCAAAGTTTACTGTCATGTCTGATCTGTCAACTCTGAAGCAAAGAAAAGTGGAAGTAAGGGTTTTTAACTGTAAGCAGGGTAAGTTGTATGCTCCCTATACAAAGTTGCTTGTTTCCAGAAGCATTTGGTAGGAGGTTTTTTTTAAGTGCTCATTAGTTCTAAACACCTTGTAAAATCTATCACTGGTTCCTGCCCTAGGGTAGGGTGTCCCTGCCTGTGGCAGGGGGGTTGGAACTAGATGATCCTTGTGGTCCCTTCCAACCCTGACTGATTCTAGGATTTTTACTTTTGAGTCACCGTCCCTGGGGGTGTTCAAGCAAAGCCTGGATGGGGCACTTAGTGCCACAGTCTAGTTGACTGGATAGGGCTGGGTGCTAGGTTGGATTGGGACTGGATGATCTTGGAGGTCTCTTCCATCCTGCTTGATTCTATGATTCTATGACTATTCATGTCTTTGCTCATTTTACATGCAACTCAGTCATAGTTTATTTAATTTTTCAGCTAATCTCACTGAATTTTTTATCAAAATGAATATTTTCTCTTAGCTTTATGAACAGATTCTAGCTGAAAATGAAAAACTGAAAGCACAATTACACGATACCAACATGGAACTTACAGATCTTAAGCTACAGTTGGAGAAGACCACTCAGGTTAGTGCAAAATAAAAGCATGTACTTGGTGACAGAGGGCAAACTAGAAGTGTCCCGGGCTCTTTAATAGGCATCAGGGTACCTCTCTGGTTACAGAGACAAAAGAGTACAGCATTCTGGTCTTCATCTGCAAATGAAAGGTGTGAGAATGCCTCCTGCCCATTTTAGTAGTGGTTCTTGCCAGCGTTTGCAAAGGTCTGCAGGGACGGGGCGAGGGCAGTGGCTTCAAGCTAGAGCAGAGCAGATTTAGATTGGATATTAGGAACAGGCTCTTTACTATGAGGGTGGTGGAACACTGGAACAGGTTGCCTAGGGAGGTGGTTGGGGCCCTGTCGCTGGAGATACTTAAGGTGAGGCTGGACAGGGCTCTGGCAGCCTGATCTAGTTGAGGATGTTCCTGCTGACTGGGGTGGGGATTGGACTGGATGACCTTTTTAGGTCTCTTCCAGCCTGGGCCATTCTACGATTCTGTGTATCTGGAGCTTCTTTACAGGGTGGGGATAAACACTTTGTAAACAGTTATGCTTATATTCAAACTGTCAGTTGGGATTGATTGACTGACTCAGAAACCTGCTGGCAGGTTGGCAGAGCTTGACAGTTCTTCCTGGCTGGCTAGACAGCTTAATCTTAGAACCAAAGAGCAAATAGCACATTCCAGCTACAGGTAACTGCTGGCAGATAACAGTGCTGCAGATGTGAAATCCAAAGGCATAAACACAAGTTGAATTAATCTTAAATTGCTGTAGGAATCGTGTTTTGTATTCTCAGATCACAATTGCTATGGTTTACCTCTACTTAAGTGTCTCCCCTGCGTGTCCAATGAATATCAGTTAAGTACATTAAGAAGTTGTTTACTTTTAGCTAGGAATGTTTTATTTGCCAATCATCCTGTTTGCTAAAGGCTATGTAGTGACTCAGTCACTTCAGGGTAGTCACAGAGGAAACACGTGGTAAATCTAGCTCATTCTTTATGCTTTGCTTTAGAGTTAGTGTTCTTTCCCTGAACAGAATTTAAGGCAGAATACTAAATTACCCAGTTGAGTTGTTTTTCCTCTGTTTTAAGTTGGTTAAGACTAAGTACCAATGTCCTTATTCGTTCTGTGTTTCAGAGACAAGAAAGATTTGCTGACAGATCGCTCTTGGAGATGGAGAAAAGGGTGAGTTTCTGCCAGAGCACTCCAGTTCTGCCTCTGATTTATTTTGTTTTGCAACTCCTGGCTTGGTTCTGTTTTAGTGGGAACAGAAACCTTTCTTCTAACTTGCATTCTGTGGAAGATTTGGGGATTTTAGGTTTCAAAGTGGCCATGAATGTGAGAACTGGGCGATAGAATTAGTCTTAGGAATTGCTTTCAGGTTGCCTGTTGGTACGTGATAACCAGGTTCTAAACCCCACTGTCCTCCAGGAACCTGCTGCTTGTTCTCTGTCATCCAAAACAATGTTGGCACTCCAGAGGGCAGACTCAGAGTGCTTCACCTTCTAAAGCATTTCCAAGATGCTAAGACTTTCATTTCCTCAGCACGTAGTAAGTGTTGGCGGTGAAGTAGCTGTTCCTGCCTCACTCGAAGGAGACCTTAAACCTGCTGATGATACAAAATTAATCCTAATCTGCCTCTTCCCTTGGACTGTGAATTTGTAAATACTGGGGTGGAGGGGAAGAATGAGTAACCAGTGGTAGAAGAGGGGCTTCAGGGCCAGAAACAAATCTGAATGGAATGGGAAAGGAGTCCTGTAATGAAAGCATCTGTGACAGACGACAGGAGCAATTTCAGCAGCCGGACACAGGATCGTTTTAGGCTGTAGTTCCATGCTGGTTTCAGATCAATCCCTATAGAAGCTTAGTTGCAGAGCACTGTAAACCACACTGGTTTTGTTCTGGTACTGGCCATTTGTTCCTTTCTCCTCCCCTGATTCTGGAATGACACAAGACACATAAACAGGAAGAAAACTACATGGCCTTGAACAGTAATAAAGTGTTGTGATATATATAGATTTATTACTACCCTTTTGTGTTTACTTTCCAGTACCTGAAGTCTAGAAAAATGTTTAGTTCTACAAACCTGTCTGGGGTATAAACAAACACTTGGTAGGTTTTATAGGAGTACAGGCAGTTGTAGACATACTCTCAGGCACTTCCTGAGGTTCACAGAATGTTTTGGATTGGAAGGGACCTTTAAAAATCATCTAGTTCTAGCCCTGCCATATCCAGAGACACCTTCCACTAGCCCACGTTGCTCAAGGCCTGATCCAGCCTGGCCTTGAAACACCCCAAGGGAGGGGACATCCACACCTTCCCTGGGTAACCTGTCCCAGTGTCTCCCAACCCTCACTGTAAAGAACTTCTCCCTAAGATGTGGTCTGTATCTGCTCTCCTCAAGCTTAAAGTCATTGCCCCTCTTATTTCAGTGTCCCTCTTAATGGTAGAGGCACCATAGCTGGACACAGTACTTCAGGTGGGGTTTCATCCGAGCAGAGACCATTATCTTAATCTCTCCAAATAACTGTAGAGGCCTTTTAGCACCCATTTCTCCTTGGTTTTTCTGGCATCCTGCTGTAGACAGTGACTTCATCAGTAGAAAAGTTTCATCAGCAGATTTAATTGGTTTCCTGGATGTTGTCATGGCCACACAAGTGGATGTTTAATTATTTCATAGATTCAGCTATATCCATTGCTGTGTGGGTTCCATTCTGCAGAGCATTGAGTTCTGCAGAGCTGGGTTTGATTTCACTTTTAAATGGCTGCTTTGTTTTTTTTTCCCAAACCAGGCCATTGCATTAAACCAATTGGCTGTATTAGAAATTTTTGCCCTTTGTTTTTAGTGGTTGTTGTTGTTCTAAAGGCATTCAGTGCAACAGCAAAATGTCATTTAAAGAGGTTGCCCTTCCTAAATGTGTTAGTATCTAAGCTTGCAGGTAAAAAAATATACAGTGATAATGCTATAACAATTTACACAGTTCTTAGGAGCTGTTCATTGTATTTTATAAAGTTAAACTTCTTTTCAGACCAGCTCAATGCCCTAGTCAAGCAAATGCATGAAACATTGCTGTCTACAACTACCTGAAGGGAGGTTGTAGCCAGGTGGGGTTGGTCTCTTCTCCCAGACAACCAGCAACAGAACAAGGGGACACAGCCTCAAGTTGCACGGGGGGAGGTCTAGGCTGGATGTTAGGAGGAAGTTGTTGGCAGAGAGAGTGATTGGCATTGGAATGGGCTGCCCAGGGAGGTGGTGGAGTCGCCGTCCCTGGAGCTGTTCAAGGCAGGATTGGACGTGGCACTTGGTGCCATGGTCTGGTTGACTGGCTAGGGCTGGGTGCTAGGTTGGACTGGATGATCTTGGAGGTCTCTTCCAACCTGGTTGGTTCTGTTCTATTCTATTCTAAAAGGACATTAGTGATAACCTAACCATGTGAAAATTTGAGGTGTATTTGATCCTTTATCTCTTGGTAACCACAGGGAGAGTCAAACACTGTTAATTATAAGGACCCTGATCATATGTGTCGCTCTACAAAGCTAGTAGGTGACTGATACAATCCTAAGTGATGTCAGAGAGTGTGGGGGTTTTGTTAGTCACTTGGCTTACTGCAGTTAACTTCTGCTGCTTACTGTATACCCATTACTGCCAGTCAGTGTCCTTAGGGGAGAATAATATGAAGGAATGGAGTACTTACAACTGCAGTAATCTATTTCTTTGATAAAGCTTTAAAACTGTTTTCTGAAAGGGGAAAATGTTGGGGTGGAAATGCACTGTGTTGAAACTAAATTCAAATGGTTTATATCTGAAAGGTGACCGGCAAGAGTCAGTATCTACTGGGCGGTATGATCTAACCCAAGTTTTACACACCTCAGTCAATGCTGCTTGCTGTTTGCATAGCACTGTTGTATGCAGATGCCTGTGTCCACTTTGCAATAATCTGCTGCTTTTGCCTTTCACACTTTGGAAAAGTCTGACAGCCGCAGCTGCTTTTAAATGAGACACACTGCATTGTCTGACACAGGAAAGCAAGCAAGCAAGCAAGCAAGCAAGCTTGTAAACCCTCCAAGTCTACTGCATTAGCTTATTCATCTGTGTTGAAAGCTGGGTTTGAACAAAGTAACATCATTCACAGCTATGGTAGTGTGTCTGCACTGCAGACCGCAGCACAGCATAGAGGAAACCCTAAGCTGACTTCCAGTAAGCTGGCTCAGGTATTGTCATCAGTGCAAACAAAACAACCTGAAGTTCTCTACAAAGGATAATTTCTCCTACTTCTCAGGTAAAATTGAAAGGATAAAACTATACTGGAAATGCAGAAAACCTTCAGTAAGGGCTGGCTCAAGAAGCAGGTGGTATTACGTAGCTGGATTTCTTTGGTGTTCAGATGAACTCCTGTAACCTAAGTTTGGATGTATCCTCGCCACGTTGCAGGGTACAGTGTGGACGATGTTTCAGTTATGCTGTCTTGTCCACGAAAGCTTATGCTTTTGTGCTTGGGGGTTTTAATAGTCCTGTTTGTTTCTGGTAATTTTCTGCATTTCCTGTATATTAAGCTATTACAGAAGCCTAGTTCATGAAAAAAAAAATCCATCCAAGTAAGTTGTAGTTGCAATCCATTTAAATTTGTGTAAAGGAAGTGGTATCTTTTTGTAGGACTCGATGTAAATTCCTGTAGCTCTTCCTCCCCAGATAGTAAATCCCACATTGACAGCATTTCTGTATATCACTGCCATCACAAGTTTCCTGTCCACACTATGCTTTTGGTTGTATGATCTTTGAAACTTGAAGTATTCACTGATAGCACAGCATTGACAAGTAGTAATGCTTTGTGTTTCTCATGGCATTGTTCAGTGTTAACTCTCATCTTTTGATTTAGGAAAAAAGAGCTCTAGAAAGAAGGATATCTGAAATGGAAGAGGAACTGAAAGTAAGTAAACTATTGCACGTGAAGCTGTTAACAAGTAAACTATTGCACATGAAGCTGTTAACAAGTAAACTATTGTACATGAAGCTGTTAACAAGACCTTTAAGTGTATCAGTGCAACATGTAGGTCTCTGTAAGTCTATTAGAAAATAAGTTACAGTGCATTTCAAAATCCCTTTTGTCATAGAGCTTGTAGTGAAGTTGTTAGGCCAGCATCAGCAGACATAGAACTTCTAACAGGGCAATGAAACTTAATGCTTCTGTAACGAATTGGCCAGCAAGAAACATTCAGAGATGGCTGGAGTGAAACACACTTCAACCTGATCAAGGTGGAATCGCAGCCTGTGATTTTTTTATGTGATACATCATAGTTTATTAACTGGAATGGTAGCATGTGATTGTGTCTTGGTTCTAATTTGAATTTCCAAAGACTCTAATAACTTGGATAGAACCAATAACAATTTGTAAAGTGCACTTCCCTCTCCTCCCAATAAAATAAAGGAATTAGAAGCAGAGAGGAAAGGTAAGCACACCCACATAAATCAATCTCACTCGATTTGGAAGTTAAAAAGAAAAGTTTAACAATAACTTAAAAGGGTATCAGAGTTAGGGAGGTTACAAAGGTGTAGGGAAGGGGAAATAACAAATACAACCCGAGTTTGTGATGGTGGTGGCTTTGTGTGCCCCGTGGGTGACGGCCACGTGGTAAGACAGCAGGTACCGGTGGTAAGACCGAGGCTGGGAGATGCAGAGAGATGCTGAGTGGGTGCAGAGAGAGCTGGAGAGTGGTCCAGAGAGAGAGAGTGAACAGGAAGTTCACTGCTTTTATGGGACAGGAAGGGGGAGTGGGCTAACCATCACCTACAGTCAGGTTCAGGGCTTGCTCCCCCTGGAGTGTTAACCCTATACAGATTGAATAGATATTTAAGCGTTAGATGTTGCTTCAGCCTTTATCTCACGCTCTTTGAGCTCTACATTTGACAGCATGGTACCAATATCACAGGAAACACTTGTTTGCAGAGAGTGAATAATAATAATCAGGTTTGAGTTAACAAAAAGCAGTAGATAGGTTTCAGGCATTGACACATAAGTAGCATTTACCACACACACTGATTCCTGCTTTCCTCAGCTACATATCAATCAATTCCCTGCAGGAAAGTACTTCTGAAATACATTCCTGGCTTTTTTGGGTTTCTTAAGCAGTCATAGTATGACACTCTCATTTCCTAGTTTATCAAAGTTTAGTCCTTTGCTAGGATTCATTAGAGTGAGAAATGAGGCAGACTTGGTTTATTCTGTCCTTTGATATAATGCGGAACAGAACTAGCCAGAGTGACAGAACCTGACTAGAACACTGCCGTAACCTGATGAAAGAAATGGTTGGCCCTCCAAAATTTTAAGGTACCACCACTCTTGGCATTTTGTATTTGTCGTTGCTCGAGAGAAAGTTTCCTTTGAAGCTCATTTCTGAGCCCCCTCTGCTGCTTGGAAATGGCATTGACTTCCAAACACTTAACTAAAACGCATGCAGGCTGTTGTGTTGAAGTAATTGAAGCTGACAGGCAGATGTAGGCAGAAAGCTACCACAGCGCCTCCGGCTCGCTTGGATTTAGGCCAGGAGAGTTGGCTCTAAGGGAAAGCACAATGCCAGTGATGCCTTGAGGGGTCTTTAGAAGTGAAATGTGTAGAAAGCAACCTACGGGAGAGGAAAATAGTCGTGTCTGAGAGTGGAAGACACGATGTGAGCTTCTGTCACGAACCTGTACATGCCTGTTAGGGAAGGCTGAGCTCTCAAGAAACCCAGAGAATGCAAGAAGTGTGATGCCCTTTATCAAAAGCCTCCTTTCAATAAGCAGTATGTGAAAGTTTTAAAGATCAAATGATCTTCCTGTCGTCTGTTAAAGTGGTGTTTAAAAGTATATGTGCAACGTGTCATCACTTGGAGACTTTTCAACAGGAGATTTAGTTTGTGCCATTAGGATGTTCAGTAAAGAATCCCAGGAATGGCTCTCATTGTTAATGTATCCTGGACTGGTTTGGAAAGCTGTGACTAATCACTGCTGGTTCTTAGATTGCTTTTCAAGAATGTGCCACTTGTTTGATACTTTCCTTTCACAGTGACTTATCTGCTTCAAACAGGACTGTCTCTTCTAAGTTTTCTTTCAGTTCTGTTCATTTCTACTTCTTTTAAACATAGTATATGTGTGGGGTTGTTTTTTGTCTTGTTTTCACTCCTCTATTTCTTTGATTCCTGCAGAACCTGCAACAAATAAAGCAGATTCATTCTTTGAGACACATAAATGAGCGACTGGTGACTGAGAATAGGGCCTTGACCCGAGTGATTGCCAAGCTGTCAGGGTCCTGTAGGCAACTGCGCTCTATGGACTTGTAATTTCTGCCTCTCCTTTGTGTAGCCAGGCAGGTGTTGACATTCGGTTTGTGCTTGGGTAGAATCTTACTATTAACACTGCTGTGTCAGAAACTGACTTGCTGCTGCTCGGTTATGGAAGTGTGGCTAAAGCATGCTGGCTGGTGTACCAACTCCAGGTGGGGCAGGGGTGTTGCTGTGGTGTTCTGGTGTCCCTGTTAGCACAGAAGCTTCTCTTTGCTTACTTGAAGACAAAGTGGCAGTGATCCAGGAGGCCTCTGACATGTTCAAACCCTAGCAACAACTGAAAGGGTTTGAGTTTGAGCTGGGATACGCTGGAATCGCTGCCTTGTTTGAGTAGATGCTCAGATGGATTTGCCTCTCGTTTTCTGAGGAATTGAAATTAAGCATTAAGCTTTCTTACTGCCTAACTGAAGTGCAAAGAATGGAGACAGATCTAGTCTCAACTAGTGAGTGTTTGAGAAATGGTTTCAGTGCTGTGCCTTCCTGAACAGTTCTATTAGGAATTTCCTTACATTTGTGTATTTTAATGTTTAGAAGGGACCAAAGTCTTCTCTTTCAGAAACTTATTGGTATGTCAAGTTAATGAATATTTTTTACAGATGAACTTACTGCATGGTTCTGGCTAATCTTTACTTCTATCCAGACAGCCTGAAATACCAGGTTTTAGCACTGAGTTAAGGTGCTTGATTTCTATGGCTATATATATGTTAGCATTCTAGTCCTGGGGCAGAGTCCTTATGATGCATGGGCTGTACAAGCACAGACACACAAAAGACGGCTCCTGTGTGAGATTGGTTCATACTTGCTGGGTCATCTGGTTTTGTCCCGTTCTGTGGACATACAAAGTGCTTTCAGTTCCATCTTGGAAAAAAACTGGCAGCTGCTTGTCCTTAGTGCTTGCTGCAGGGCCGTCAGAAACCCACTGAAGGCTTCGAAACTTCCAGGAGGAAGAAGCTCTGTTTTCATTCCACAGCCAAATCTGTCAGCCTTTCTTTCTCCTCTGCTATAACAACTGTACAGGATGGAGGTTTCAGCGAGCTTTCCAGATGTGTAGGTGAAAAACAAACAGAGACTCGCTAAACTGCTTCCCATTGCCTCCTCCCCTTTCCACTTGGGAGCAAGGTGGTAAGTGTCAGATTTTTCATGCTGCTCAGAGTCCAACCTCAGGTTTTCTCCAGTTAGAGGCAGGAAAGAGAGAGGATTTACCCTTCGGCTTAATGTCTTCCTGGAGTTTGCTTAACAATAGGACCTGGATAAAAAGGTTGTTCCTGGTCCAGACCCTGCATTCCTCAGTGTTCCCTTGTGTTAACCCTTGCTGACTGAGTGCTGGCTGCAAACAAACGTCTTTATGTGATGTGTTACAGTGATCCCTCTGGCCCCAGCGCT
The DNA here is from genome assembly GCA_013400475.1 of Tricholaema leucomelas. Classification (NCBI taxonomy): domain Eukaryota; kingdom Metazoa; phylum Chordata; class Aves; order Piciformes; family Lybiidae; genus Tricholaema lacrymosa; species Tricholaema leucomelas. The sequence goes on along the minus strand of WAAF01018413.1, from coordinate 9,771 downwards.
GCTGAGCGGCTCGCAGCTAACACACAGAAAGCAGCAGGAGCACACTGCTCGGTGAGGAGGCAGAGCTGTCCCTTTGGGGCAGCCCCAGCTTACAGCAGCTTAGGCTGACAGTGTGGGTGTTCAACACAACCGAGCTCATCTGAGGACTGCTACCCACAGCCACACCTCCATACTGTCTTTTTTTTTTTGCTAGCACTGGCACTGTTTTAACTGTGGTGTGCTAGTCCGGGGTGTTACAGCAGAGAGAACTGTTCAGTTGGGCTCGTAGGGGCAGTTTTCAGTGGCACACCATTGTGGAGCTTGAGGAGCCTAGCTGGCAAAAGAAACAGAAACAGAGTGAGGAGATTTGATGTTACTGCAGAATCACAGAAACATTCCAGTTGGAAAAGACCCTTGGCATCACCAAGTCCAACCAATGTCCCTACTCTACAAAGTTCACCCTAAACCATATCACCAAGCACCACATCCAAACAGTCTTCAAACATATCCAGGGGCAGCAACTTAACCACCTCCCTGGGCAGCCCATTCCAACGCCTGACCGCTATTTCCATTTTCCTAATGTCCAGTCTAAACCTAACCAGTGGCAGCTTGAGACCATTCTCTCTTCTGCTGCTGCTGTTTACCTGTGAGAAGAGACCAGCAACCAGCAGAGCTGAGCTCTGCAGTGCTGGTGATAGCTTAACCATAGTGTGCCTGATGACTCCCGACAGGACCTTAGTAGTCGACAAGTTTTTAGTAGTCTTCCTTTGCAAAGGTGTTTTGTACATCAGAACTGCAGTCCTCAGCACACACAGCCATTATCATCACTTTACAGATCTGTGAGTTCACTCCACGTGTGTCAGGTGATTACTGACTAACCTGCTTAATGACAGCAGTGCAGAGCTACTGCTGGTCCTGTAGCACAAATAAGCAGAATACTGCACCAGTAATCTCGCTCAAGTATCTCACTGAAGGAAGATCCTTTCCTCTCTCAGTGAGAAGCAAACTGGAATGCAAAGTCTGAAGTACAGCACAGAACTGTAATTTCACTGACTTCACTGCAAAGCTCTCTCTGACTCTGCACATTAAAGGTGTGAGGTGTTAGCTCATGAGAAGTTTGAATCACAGAACCATAGAATCAGCCAGGTTGGAAGAGACCTGCAGGATCACCCAGCCCAACCTAGCACCCAGCCCTATCCAGTCAACCAGACCATGGTACTAAGTGCCTCATCCAGGCTTTTCTTGAACACCTTCAGGGACTGTGATTCCACCACCACCTCCCTGGGCAGCCCATTCCAATGCCAATCACTCTCTCTGACAACAACTTCCTCCTAACATCCAGCCTAGATCTCCCCTGGCACAACTTGNTGGCCACCTGGGCACACTGCTAGCTCATGTTCTGCTACTGTCTTCCAGCACCCCCAGGTCCCTTTCTTCCTGGCTGCTCTCCAGCCACTCTGTCCCCAGCCTGTGGTGCTGCTTGGGGTTGTTGTGATTGTTTGACTGCCATAGGAATGCAGTGCTCCAAGAAAATGGTGCAAATTTCTTTGGATGTTGTGTTAAGGTTAGTACAGATGAGCAGCATAAGCATTTTAGGTTACTTGAGCTTATCTTTCCTGATCAGTCTCCTATTACTCATAACTGGTTTTATCACCTACAGCCTCCTCCTGTTCTTTAAAAGTCTCAAAAACAAAAAAGATAAAATGGAGACAGGCTGAGAGAGTTGGGGCTGTTCAGTCTGGAGAAGGCTCTGAGGAGACCTTATTGTGGCCTTCCAGTATCTGAAGGGGGCCACAAGAAAGCTGGGGAGGGACTTTTTAGGGCATCAGAGAGTGACAGGACCAGGGGAATGGAGCAAAACTAGAAGTGGGGAGATTCAGATTGGATGTTAGGAAGAAGTTCTTCAGCGTGAGGGTGGTGAGACCCTGGAACAGGTTGCCCGGGGAGGTGGTGGAAGCCTCACCCCTGGAGGTTTATAAAGCTAGGTTGGATGTGGCTGTGAGCAGCCTGATCTAGTGTGAGGTGCCCCTGCCCATGACAGGGGGTTTGGAGCTGATGATCCTTGGGGTCCCTTCCAGCCCTGACAATTCTGTGATTCTATGATTCTAAATTCTTCTCTTACTACCTGTTCTACCTATTAGTTTAATCAGGATTAAAACTTCTCTTCAGAGATTTGCAGACTGGGTTGTGCTAAAGCTCTACATTCCAACAGCAGCTTTCTTGTTGAAATAGCTCACCAGAAAATACACCTCTCTGTAGGGCTGCTTGCACAGAATTGAGAGTTGTAGGCTGCAGCTCCCTAGTCAGTGACTTGAAAGGGCACAGTGATGTTCCTGGAGTTCCTTTGGGGTCTCAGTGGAAGGCAGATGTGACAATATTTGTTGAGATACAGAACAGAAAGAACCAAATCGGACTCCTTGCTTCCCTGTCCACGGCTAGATGAAGGCTGTTGAGCTTTCATCCAGGATCTTTGGTGTGAAGTCCATTTGAAAAACAAAAGGGAGGAAGGAAAAGTGTTACTTGCTTTGCTTAATAAAAGACTGTTTGCAGAACAGCCCTGGGTTGATGCTAGCACTCCCAAGTGCTTGCACAGAGTACATCTGCCTGTTAGCTGGGTATCACCTCTGCCACGTGTGCCTCAGGCAGCAGCTGTGCTTTACAGCTTGGAAACTTAACACAGATAATGCTGGAAAATTGCTGAATAGTTCCTTGTGGTGTCCAGTTTCAAACACCTTGAGGTGGTTTTTGGAGGCAGTCAGCATTTTGTAGCAGGTCGTGTTCAGAGCAGATCTCTCACTTGACTGCAACGGAGGCTTCTCCCTGGCTCTGAAGAGCTGGGGTTAGGTGGCTTGCCCTAAGCTCCACCATGAAGCAGAGTTAGAATCCATTTAGCAGAATGATTTTGGCTTACTCTGTGCAGACTACCTTCGTTTCCTCTTATGATCTCCTGTCAGCTTCCTTTCACATGCAGGTAAGTAACTGGAGGTCTGTAACCACAGGCACGTGTACCACGCGTCTGTGCCAGCACTTGGAGTGCAGCATCATGTTTCAGTTTCACCCTGTGAGAGGCTCTGCTTGTCCATGACTGGAGGAACACGGACAGGAGTCCATTAGAGGAGATGCCTAAATGAAGCCTCCAGTGTAAGGCACAGTTAATGAACCTTGCATTTGAAACATTGTCAGTTCTTTCTGTCCATAGTTAAGTTGTGACCATAATGGAGTCAAACCAACACTTTTGCTTGAGGAAAATCAAAACAAACTTGGTGGCAAGATTTCAAGGTGGCAACTCCTGTAGCAGTTGTTACATAGGTCAGCAGCTGGACTTAGACCTCTTGCATGCACTTGCACCTGAGGTTACTGAGTAACTGCTGTGCAGGAATAGGCTGTTACCTCCCGTGTAAACCTGCTGCCAGAAACCACGCACGAAATGTAGCCACGAGTCTTCTAGGTGGTTTATTTTCAGGGTGGGAATAGACGTCAAGAACTGCTGAGATTACTTCTGCTTTCTCTGCTGCTGCCCCAGTACAAACCTCTGTGCACTGACTTGTCCTCCTTTCCTGTCTAATCCTGTCTGACTCTCACCTCACTTGGCTTCTGCCTCCCAGCTTTTTGTGCTTGTGTCACTCTTCTTGTGTGGCAACCTTAACTTGGCATCTCCTAACTCGTGTGCCCAAGCGTGCAGCTGCTGTTGCAGTGCTCTGACCTGGTGTGACCTTTGCTGTTCGGGGCTGTGATCTCAGATGAGAAGCTCTGTGCTTCCACACGAGTTTGGAAGTGGCTGGAAGATGAACGCTGTGAGCTAAGAGCTGAATCACACTGTCTGATAAGGTTGAAGTCATCCCAGAGCACAGTGGTAGATAAGCTTGGCCACAGCAGGTTGGTTTGCAAGTGGGCAGGTGCAGTATAGATAAAAGCCTCTTTCCATTGGTGGGAGTGAACTTCTCCTTTTTGTCACTGAAATTGGAAGCATTTAATTACTTTTCTCGTGCTGCTGTGAATGCTTTTGCTGAGAGGCCTGTCGTCTGCAGCACCGAGTTTCAGTCCATCTAGTGCAAGCAAAGGGAGCCTCCTAATCTGTAACTCTCAGCCACACCCTGCCAAAAGGTGAGGCTGTGCTGCATGGCCAGTATGAAGGGGGAGAGCTGCTAAGGTGCTCCTGTTGAACCCAGACTTGTTTCTTGTCCAGCCTTGCTGCTTTAACTTGTGGTGTAACAGTAAGTAACGATGACGTTTCACTTCTCATAGATGCTACCAGACCTGAAGGCAGACAACCAGAGGCTAAAAGATGAGAACGGGGCCTTGATCAGAGTTATCAGCAAACTTTCCAAGTAAAGGGTTTACTGCAGCAGCAAATAACGGTATTGCACATCGCGAGGAACTCCAGCGGAGCATCCCATGGCAGTCACTGGCAGCGTGGGAAGATCCCTTGGAGGCTGTCATTTTCAGATATCCTGCCAAACACCCTCTTACCTGTGTGTTGTTTTGTATCAAGATCATTGTTTCTGTTAAAATGCAGCTGCTGAGAAGATGAAATGACTGAGAAATCTTGTTTACAGCGACAGCGTAATAAGGAAGTGTTCAAGGCCAGAGACGCCTCAGATATTTAACCAGTAAGCCTTAGTTGTACATAAACACTTTGACATCAACAAAAGCTTTCAGCTCTCACAGAAGACAGTTACTCAATAACGTTTTTGTTGTGCCACAACTCCCAGGTTGTTTTTTCTATACTCAGTTTTTCTTTAAATCTTAAGTTTGGATTTTCTTTTCTTCCCTCCCCCCCCTCCCCTAATTATTCCTGTCCCAGATTTTGTTGTACAGTGTTTGCACAGCTTTACCATTTGCAGAGACCACCACACCCTTTTAAATTTACATCTTTGTGTAGCTACCTAGAACTGTATTGTCCAACCACCTGGAACCAGAGCTGTCTGGTGGAACATTTTTGCTTTCACTCTTTGTGCAATAAGCATATATTTCCTATACAAAATGCTTTAAAAAGTCAGTTGGAAGTAGAACTATTTTAAGAGTCCTGTTTTCTGCCTTTATTGGTCACTTGAAAAAGCAAACAAACAAACAAAGAAAGAAAACAACAAAAAAAAAAAGTTTGTAGTGAGAGATGTTAGATCCTGTACTAGTCACGTTCATTTGAGCAGGTACTGAGTGATGCTGTATATATAAATGTGTACTGGTTTGATTTTGTTTCAGACCACCACGTGGCATGCTTGGATATATTCCCCTCTTGCAAATGTCTGTTAATGCAGATTAGGCTACTCCAGAATAGTGTGTTTAACAGAAGTTCATTAATTCTTATGGTATAAAGAATTTAGGCGTTGTACATTGTATGGAGCCCTCTCTCTTTACAAAAGGTCTAAACTATATCAAATACTTTTATTATCTTTTCCTCCCCCTGGTTGTTTTTATTTTATTTTATAGTGTTCACCATAATAATAAAAAAAAAAGATTGCATAACTATAACTGCTTCACTACATTTCACATACCTGTATTTACCTGAGTGCTGTCCCAACCTGTTGTGCTAGCCAAAGTAATATACTAAATCATCTGCAAACCATAACCCGTGACACTCACGTTAATGTTTATATGCACTGTTGCTGCCATGTGAGAAGGCATCCAATTTGATACCTACCATCCTGTCAGACCATTTGATACATTTCAGTGGCCTTTAAAAACAAACTAAACCCAAGTACTTAAGCGAAGATGGCTTTTGTTAGAAACAGCTTTTCTATTTTCACTGACCCATTCCAAACACAACATCCTATTGGCACAGAGTTTATTGCCTAAAACCACTGAACGGATCAGCCATTCAAAACCAATTGTACATTGTAAAGCTTGTAGTAGCTGTTGTATTATTGATTCTATTGTATACAGTATTCAATGTGAATTTGTACCCCTTCATTTAAAAAGGTCATTGTGTTCTACTGCCTACTGGGGGGGTGGGGGGGGGGAGTTTTATGGGGGTGGGATACGTTTTGGTAAAGCAGACCTGATGTCCTCTCTCTGTTGATTGGTTTTTTGGAGATGTGAGGTTATGCTCTTACTACCAAGCTCAGGATTCTTGTTCTAAAGGTACACAGATAGCTGGAGATCTCTTTATTGTAACTGGTCTGGATGAGAGGTGGGTCTGAACCATAGGGACTTCCACTGTCTGACCCCAACGCAGAGAATCGAATGGCTGCGGCGTGTTGAGTTCTGTTACAAGACAGTTAGGCATATTCTGGACTCTATTTGGTAACGTTTGGGTGCCTGTGAATGATTAAATACGTGTTTCTAATACTTTAGTGTTTTATATTTAGGTTATTTATTCTTTATATCTTAAAAAAAAAAAAAAAATGAATGGCTACTGTGCTATATTGATTTTATTGGTAGTACTGAGCAGACCTTGTATCTGCATGAAACTAGTTGCAAAACCCACTATTTTGGAAAAAGGAAAAAAAAAAAAGTTGTATTTTGACATATACAAATAAAACAAATACAAACTATTTTAAATGTGTGAAAAGTTTTCCTGAGGAGACATTGGAATTTGTTAAGAATTAAAACCATGTCTTACGTTTGCTTATTTAAGTTCCTTCGGTGGGCATTTCTTTCCTTCACGGCGTTCCTTGGCTGCAAGGTCCAAGTACCTTTTCAAAGGTTGTAATCCAGCTGTGATCATTTGCACATCCTTCTACCTGCAGAGCTGTAAATGCAAGAGTAAAGATGCCATATTTATGCAATCTGTAACAACTTGGACAAATGTTTGTATATTTTACATAAACCTGTCTGTGTGCAGAACCTGAGAGCCCTTTTTTATGCGACGTTAGCCGACTCTCACGGGGCTGGTGCTGAACCTCTCTTGTCAGCCTTGTGCTGCAGATCAAAGGCACCCCCAGGGAATCCAGGTAGTGGAGAGGTACTTCATTGCTGGCTCCTGACCCTGGCAACTTTCCTCAAGTCATTAATGACTTAAATGGCAACTTTGCAACCAAGCCACTGCCAGCATTAACATCACACACAAGTGGAAGCATGGAAAGTAGGTGGTGCTGGAGAACTGAGAGGCAAAGAGCATGCCCAGAACACCCCCAGCCATTTAGGAAGCCATAACCTGGGGAGGAGGAGTTACCACAGATTGGAAGGCAGCCTGGACATCAGAGTGCGGGGAGGGTGTAGAGGCAGTGTGGCTGTGTAAGGACTGTCTGACCTTACTGGCTTCCCAGTAGCAGTTACCTAGAAGAGAAAACTTAGGAGCTGCAGCTTCATTTTCTTGCCCATCTTCTCTCCCTCATTGACAGCAATTCCCCCAGGAGCTCCCTAGTTCTTCCTACCTACAGCTTTTGCTTCTTCCTTGCTAAATGGCAAGAGGAGTAGCTCTAATTCATAGTCTGTGCATCTGTTTGCTTAACATGAAGTACAAAATAGGAGTCTCTAGTTCCTCCTCTAGAAATACTCTGGTTTGTGCCCAGCTGAGCATTAAACAAATGGATATTAATCATCTGTGCAGTGTTCCTGGCCCCTGCCCATTTGGTGGTCTAAGAGCAAATGCATGGTCATAGGACAAGCATTCTCTCACTACTACTTCACAAGTAACTCCTTACCTGCCACCTTTCAGAAGAGGGAAAAAACAGTGCTGTTGAGTAGCTGAAGATACCTGCTTTAGGAGAGAAACTGCAGTTATTTCCTTCACCTTTATCATACAGAAATGGACTCCATGTGAAGTGGCTTCTACCTCCAATAGCTGACTTCCTTCCCCTTTGACTATAAACCTCATGGTTAAGGCACCACAAAATGCCAAGAACATCTGTGTGACTCCACACAAAGAAAAGCAGGTGGTGAGCCTTAAGGACACCATGGTGCTGGATGTGGAAAGGCAAGAGCCTGACACTGAACAGTTAGTGTGAAGAAAGGCAGGGAACTCATTAGAGCAGAACCAGACCAAGGGCAGGGCCCCATCACCTCCAAGCTCTTGAGCAGAGGAAAACTGCCCAGAGTTAGCAACAGTACAAATGTAGGCCTTGATGTACAGCTCAGAGGAGGTATTAATTTCTTGTTAAGTTGATGCTGATGAAAATAATTATTACACTGATACTTAATCTGGACAACCCTGGAAGTGGCTTCACTCTTCGCAGCTGGCACTTTGCAGTTCCTCCATAGGTGTTTTGAGGTGCAGCTCAGCAGCTCCTCTGGAAAGGCAGAGGCTCCCTTTTCTCGCCAGCATCTTGCTTGTGGTCTTAACGACTAGCAGATATGGCTAAATCTGCCACACTGCAGTGGGTGCAGTGTGGATCCTGAGAGCTTCTGCTGGGCCTCCCTGGGGAGTGCCCAAGTCTGTTAGAGGGTGAGGGGTGCAGCTGTGACCTCAGGCCTGTCTGGTATGGAAGGTACAGGCACCCATACTTCCAGTTACACTTAAATCAGTTTAGTTACAGAAAAATACCATTGCAGTGCTAGCTTCAGCTTCTCCTGCAGTCTGGACACCTCAATTGTGCAACCAAGAGGTTACATGCTTTTATAGATGAAATTTCATTGCAAGCTATGACCCAGCACAGCAAAACATGACACAAAATGCCTCCATACCCTACGGTTTGAAAACCCCACAGCCATACCAATGCCACAGACTTTTTTGGTGAGGCCTGTTTTTAAAGAGGGTTGCAAAACAAATTTAACTCCATCATACAAGAGTTGCTTTCCCACCTGCTTTAAATCTTGCAGCAGTTCTGTTGCAGCTATGCTGGTCATCTCTGTGATTTCCCCATGCAGGAATAACCACTCTGACTGGGGGACAGAAGGAATTATTTGCTTCAGTTGTCCAGTTCAGTTCTTGCTATTCATGGTTATGTACACAACCCACACATCCAGCCATGATGACTCATCTTCCTCAAGTTCTTAGCTCAGAGCCACTAAAAAGAGTGAAAACTGCTGCTGACTGGAGTTAACTTGCTTTACATTTGTCTTGATTGCAAGAGCAGCAGTTAGTGGTAACAGCATTGTGCTCTGCCTCAGCATAGACTGAAACCAGACTAGAACAGTCCTGGAGGTGACTGTATAGAAGACAGCATTAAAAAAAAAACCCAAACAACCAAAAACCACCCAAAGGCACAATGAACTGCTCACACTTTAAAGGGAGAGCTGCTGCCACACAGATGAAGTCATCAGCTATTCTTGCTTGTGTCAGCACCTCCCCATTTTGTATTACTGATTAGATAGGAAAAGTATGTAGCCTTTAGAGAAAGGAGGAACTGTTCAGTTCTTTCCTCTAAAAACATCACCTGTTGGACGTCTAATGTTTCTGATCTGACCTAGGGATAATTACAGCAAGGACAAAAGCCCCACATTCCAACTCTAATTATTTCACCCTTCTTAACTTGGGTTCTAAATGTCTGTTTTCCAAACCCATTAAAGCTTAGCAGAAGTAGTTAGTCAAGACAGCACAATTCATCTCCCAGTGTGGTCTTTCCCCTCTATTTGTTAAAGAGGGGGGGAGGGAAAGGAGGGCTGGGGGATGACAAGAACCTGTTCTTTTCTTGGGACTGTCTTTCTGCCCTCCACCTATTTCACTACAGTTGAGTGAAGATTCAGAGGGCTGAATTCCTCTTTCAGCAAACGAGTGCAGAGAGAAGCTGCTGCATCCTGCTCTGTCTGCAGCACCTCCAGAGGGATTCCTGACACAGCTGGTTGCTGTGCCTCTCCTTGCCCCCTCTTTCCCCAGAGAAAAGAGAAAACAGCCCTGTTGCCCTCATTTACACATCCGTTCTATACCCTTGTATAGAGAAAAGAGAGAGAGAGAGAAAAGAGAGAGAGAGA
>WAAF01018409.1:52335-81868 GCA_013400475.1 Tricholaema leucomelas | reverse complement strand
TGTCCCGCTCGCAGGAACGCCCACGGCACTGAAGAGCTGGGGTGAAACCTCTGTCTTCTCGCTCCTGATATGAAAAATTACCCTCACATCAGCTTTCAAATCCAGCCTGGTTTTAATGAAGATAAATGGAAGGATTAAAGACTCAATACATTTTAACATGCTTGCTGTAAATCTCAATAGTAAATTTTCACCTGGGAAATTGTCACATGCGAAAAAACTGCAAGGCAATTCCTCTTTGTCCTCTTTATGTCTGGAACTAAAGGAGTGCACATCTACTCAGGCACAACATGCCCTGAAGATAACAGAAATTCTGAGCAAAAGCTATGTTATCCTGTCTGTTAGTAATTGATGAATACAACGAACACCTCGTGTTTCTTACCTAAGACAAGTTGCACAACAAAATGTAAGTAATTTTTATTTTTTATTTTTTTTTTAAAACTTCAGTAAGTGAAATTCTGTTCTCTGAGTTGTGTGTTGTGCTGGTCCTCACAGGGAAGAACAGGGCTGGATTCCCCTTGTCCTCTGAGATTTATCAGGGAGTTCAGCATTATACGCATATGTGCTAGTTTGAAGCTAGCTAGAATGTTTTGGTGAGAAGGACTAGATCACAGGCTGTGAAATGAAAGCAATGGTGATGTCTACTTCCCTCATGGTCTCGCTGAGATGTATTAGAATAAAAAGCAAAACATAGGTAAAGTCACTTTGCTCTCAGCTCTGCTCTCAGCTCTTCACCTGCTGGGGAGCTCTGGGCTGCTGGCTGAAGTGCATCTCTCTCTCCTAACCTCACCCTCCATTTTTCTTTTGGCTGATCCACCTTGCTTCTTAATCCCCCTGGCTGAACCTCCATTCTTCCTTGGGACTGGGGTAAGGTTGAGAGGGGTAGGGGGAAGGTGAGGGAGTGGTTGAGAGCCCCTCCTGGGGACTCAGGTTCTGGGAGGGGAGTTGTGTTTCTTTTTACCTTTTTACCTTGTATATTGCTGTATATAACTGTATATACTGTAGGTATCTGCTTGTATATTCTGCTAAGCTGTAAATATAAGCTCCATTCATATTTCCAGAGATGGCTGAGTCTAGTCTGGGTGATTCCTAAAGTGTGGGGGGGCGGGGGACACCCAAACCACCACAGCATACCAGCTGAATTTTTATCCCTGCTGAAAAATGTGACACTACCCACTCCCTGCAGCTCCTAGACCCCTCACTTGGGTGGCAGAGGTGCGGATCTGTGCCCCAGCTGGGTCCTGGAGAGCTAGGGGTAGAAAATGTCTATCCATCTAATGGAGTGGAGCATGACTTGAGTACAGATCTGCTGAGGATATGAAAGGAGGCTTGCCTCTTCCTCTTCTGAGGATTATTCAGGGTAGCTCACAGTATTAAACAGCTGTGCTTCTGCAGTTTCCTTACTTTGACTGGAGCAAAAGAAGCATGCTAAGTGGGAAGCTTTTAAAGTCGTATTTCCCCACCACTCTCTTTACATCAGAGGGGGAAGAAGTGCATCTTTAATGCATACATTATATACCTATGTCTGTCCCTGCCTCTTCCCTGAGTAATAATTAGTTTAATGCAATAAGGAAATCTGAGTGAAATATAGATTCTCTAAGATGTGCCAAAGGTGTTCCAAACAGGTGTGTGCTGTATTTGTATAATCATTTAAATGAAATATCATAAAAACCTAATGTCAGATTGATCTCTCCAGTACTTAATGTAGCCTGATAGGATGCTGAAGGCCATAGAATATCATAAACCTGGCAGCAGTGAATGTAATGAGTTTAATATTATAAAAAGAAACCATACCCCTGCCACTTGTTGACATAAATCTACTTCATAAAGGTGGAAAATAACAGGATTTTGGGAGAGTCCTTAATATGGTGAAAGGTGCTATTTAATTTCAGTCAGATTCTTAAACTCTCAGCTGCATAGATGCGACAGCTCAGCAAGGTGAGAATCCAATGTTACCTCCCCATCTAGATTTTCTCCCAGTTTGCCTGTGGAAAGCATCCCTAGACCTCATGGCAGAGTAGGAAGGATTTCATTGCTGCCTATGAATTGGACCTGTATAGGGCAGGTTGTTTCTGCCAGAGGAGTGTTGAGGAAAGAGGCAAGGGAAGCAAGGCCTGGACACCTCAGGTTGCTGCTTTTGCTCTGTTTAAAGGTGTCATAGGTTTAGCCTGTTGAATCTACTGATGAGTGTTCAATACCATGCTGATGTCATGCCAGCTTTAAAACGAAAGTGCTGTCTGGAGCAAAGTATCATGGGGCTTCTAGTTTGACTTGTAACCTGAGAGGATTCCAATTTCCATTTGCTTCTTCTGGTTTTTGGCTTTAGGGCTTTCTGGTTCTTCCATTGGGCTGGCTAACGGTTTGGCGAGTAGGTGGGCTTGTTTCATCACCAGCTTCTGCTGCTGCTTCTGTGAAATGGGCTAAAGCAGTTGAACATCATATCGTTTTGCTAGACACTTCTTATGTCAACCCTGTTGTCTTTTGTGTTACTTTCCCTCCTGATCTTTGTGTAGGGGGCTTGCTTATTAGAGCGGGCTGTGTTAAAGCCACTCAGCCCACTTTGGTGCTCAATGTGTGGCAGTGAAGGGCTGAAGGGTTCAAACAACAAAGAGTGATATAATGAGAGGATTCAATCAAGATATGCTAAAAGAGTTTTGTATAAGTTTTTTTTTGCCTATAGTATGCTCACTTGACATATTTGTTCTCTGAGGGAGCCTTGGGCCAATGTGCTATGGCCCAGCCCTGGTGATGTCACATGAAACCTTATGTACTTGCATTTGTTGTGCTCTTTCTGGTGGTGTTTATCACCTCAGGGGCATAGACTAATGATATGGTGTTGCTGTGCTGTGTACTGCCTTATTATGGTATGGTGACTCCACAAGGCATTTGGTTTAGATGTAATCTCACCCAACTGATGGGTCAAGAGTTTTGCCTTGAGTAATTTTATCCCAAAAATATCACTTGGACACCTACCCTGAAGCTAGATAATTATAAATGACAGAGTGTATGGGAGAGTATGGACTAGTACTTATCTCTATTTTTTTTGGATTTCATCCCCCAAACAAGCGAAAAATCTTGACAAACTGATAAGACATTTGGAAAATGTGTGTCATCAGCCCAGAATTTCCCAAAAGACAGAAATCACTGTGATGTGTTGGGATTTGGCCCAAGCCTATTGAGCCCTTCTCAGCACCATTCAGGGCATATGGCAGCAAGAGGAGGTCTACTGCAGACTGCCAGGCACTGTGGCTACTCAGAACCCAGCACCAGGCACGGCAGCTGCACCAGAGAACCAGCCTGTGCTGGTATCAGTCAGTCCTGTGTGGAAAGCACTTTGTCTTCTCAAGGATGAAGATGAAATGGGGTCATCAGGGGAACAATATGATGAGCCAGAGATGGTCAACACAGTCTTTATCTCTGTCCTTGAAATATGGCCAAGGACAGAGATTGAATTATTTGACTAGCAGGTTTTGGTAGTACAAGGAAGGTCCCCCTTCCTCTCTATAAGCCTGTGTTTCAGCTCTGAAGGAACTGTCCCAGGAGTTCTACCAAACTGGAGAAAACATGTCCTATTCCAGGTCTGTACAGTCACATGTTTCAGATATTAGTAGTAGGCACATCCCTGTCATGAGAGAGAACCTGGGAGGTACATACCCCATGGTGCACCCTGAGGTTTTACTTATGTGACCATGAAGAGGACATAAAGAAGGGAGTTGGAAAACCCACTTCAGTCCTAGCTACATGAGAAAGCTGCCCCAGGTTCCAGTGGAAAATCTCCCCAAAAGAGCAGAAAAGCTGTTACTGCTTCTGATCCTCCTGAAGGGACTTCCAAAGCATCTTCACACAATGCAAGGGATTCCAGTCAAAATTAGAGGGGCCCTGTCTCCAATCAGAGGGAGTTTATTGGGTGGGCCCTATGGACCCGATGGCCTGGCAGGGTAAACCCATGGAAATATGAAGCTTGAGTAGGTAGAGGTGCAAAGTGTACTCTGATGCCATCCAAACTATGAGGGAGTGGAACCCATCTTTATTTCCCAACATCTTGATGGTTGGAAGCACAGCATGGAAATACAAGCCTCGTTTTGCTCTCACTTGAAAAGGTGAAAGGAACCACTGGAACTGACTGCCCCAGGGGTGAAAACACAACCCCATCATCTGGTCTGATCCAGATTGTACCAAAACAGAGTGGAGTTCCAGAGCATCTGCGGTGAAAAGTCTTCCGTGTGCTGCCAAGCGATCTCATTTTGAGTGAGAAAGGACAGTAACTGATGTAAGGTGTATGTTGCTAGATGTTAACTGCTGCTGGGTACGATGGATATGGCATGAAATGAGATGTGAGTAATGTCATGGGTTTAGCTGATTCAATCTGCTGGTGATTATTCAATACCATACTGACATCATGCCAGCCTCAACATGACAGTGCTGTCCGGAGCAAAGTATCATAAGGCTTCTAGTTTGGATTGCAACATGAGAGACATCTACTCTTCTGATTTGGTTTCTGGTTTTGGGATGTGGGTCCTTTCCACTGGACTGGCTGTGGGCTTGGGGAATGAGGGAATAGTTTTATCACTGACTTCTGCTGCTGCTTCTGCTGTGCTTTTCTTCAAAATAGGCTAAGGTAATTAATTCTACATCACATAATTTTATTAAACACTACTTATGTCTACTTAGATTTTCTTTGTGTGTTACTTTTCCTCTTGTCTGTATGGGAGGTTTGCTTGTGAGAGCAGAGTGTGTTAAGCCAGTACTGAGGGGAGACGAGGGAAGGGAGCAGCTGAGGGTACTTTTGCAAGGAGCTTACCATCACCAGTGGCCAATTCCAAACATGCCACTGTCACAACTGCAGTAGGAAGCCCACCTTGCCATGGCCTTTGCATCACCAGTTGTCTCAGTTCTAATTAAAATTTCCCAGAGACTCAAATATAGTTGATAGAACCAATGACAATTTATAGGACGCCCTTCCCTCTTCCCCCTTCTTTCCCAAAAGAAAAGGAATGGAGAGAGGGGAAAGGTATGAAGACCCAAATAAATAATCTGACTGTGATTTGGAAGTTAAAGGAAGAAAATGTTTAACAATAAATAAAAGGTATATGAGGTAGGGAAGTTACAAAGATACAAGTTACAAAGATCTTTCCGCGCCTGGAAAGATCATGGAGCAGATCCTCCTGAAGGCTCTGCAAAAGCAAATGGAAAACCAGGCAGAGGTGACTGGTGGTAACCATCATGGCTTCACCAAGGGCAAATCATGCCTGACAAATTTGGTGGCTTTTTATGATGTAGTCACAGCTGCAATGGACAGGGGAAGGGCAACTGATGTCGTCTACCTAGACCTGAGTAAGGCATTCGACTCTGTCCCACATGACATCCTGGTCACCAAACTGGAAAAGCACAAACTGGATGGGTGGAGCACTCACTGGATAAGGAATTGGCTGGATGGTCGCATGCAGAGAGTGGTGATCAATGGCACAATGTCCACCTGGCGACCGGTGACAAGTGGTGTTCCTCAGGGGTCAGTGCTGGGACCAGTGCTCTTTAACATCTTTGTCAGTGATATGGACAGAGGAATTGAGTGCACCCTCAGCAAGTTTGCAGATGACACCAAGCTGTGTGGCACAGCTGACTTGCTGGAGGGCAGGGATGCCATCCAGAGGGACCTGGACAGGCTGGAGAGGTGGGCCCAGGCCAACCTCATGACGTTTAACAAGGCCAAGTGTAAGGTCCTGCACCTGGGTCGGTGCAATCCCAGGCACAGATACAGGCTGGGTGATGAATGGCTGAGAGCAGCCCTGAGGAGAAGGACCTGGGGGTCTGGGTCGACGAGAAGCTCAACATGAGCCGGCAGTGTGCACATGCAGCCCAGACAGCCAACCGAGTGCTGGGCTGCATCAAGAGAAGTGTGGCCAGCAGGGCAAGGGAGGTGATTCTCCCCCTTTACTCTGCTCTCGTCAGACCCCACCTGGAGTACTGTGTGCAGTTCTGGAGCCCCCAATACAAGAAGGACATGGAACTGCTGGAGCGGGTCCAAAGGAGAGCCACGAAGATGATCAGAGGGCTGGAGCACCTCTGCTATGAGGACAGGCTGAGAGAGTTGGGGCTCTGCAGCCTGGAGAAGAGAAGGCTTCGAGGAGACCTTAGAGTGGCTTTCCAGTATCTGAAGGGAACCTACAGGAAAGCTGGGGAGGGACTCTTTACACGGTCTAGTAATGTTAGGATGAGGGGGAATGGGTTTAAGCTGGAAGAGGGGAGATTCCGACTGGATGTTAGGAGGAAGTTCTTTACAGTGAGGGTGGTAAGACACTGGAACGGGTTGCCCAGGGAGGTTGTGGATGCTTCCTCCCTGGAGGCATTTGAAGCCAGGCTGGATGAGGCCTTGAGCAGCCTGCTCTAGTGGGAGGTGTCTCTGCCTATGGTGGGGTGTTGGAGCTGGATGATCCTTGAGGTCCCTTCCAACCTAAACCATTCTATGATTCTATGATATAGGGAAGGGGAAACAAGGTACAAAATATGTAGATATACAACCAGATTTGATGGCAATGGGTTTTTTCCACCTCGTGGTGATGATGGCCACGTGGCAAGACATAGAGCAAGAAACAGGAATGGTGATTTCTGTGAGCAGGAAGGCAGGGGAGAGAGAGGAACAGGATATTCCTCTGCTTTTGCAGAAAGGGGAGTGGGCTAAACCACAATCACCTGGTAGAGTTCAGACCCACCTCTGGGGAAGGGTCAAGCCCACCTGGGATCTGGTTGAAGGTCACTCCCCCCAGGAGGGTTAACCCTGTACACCAGTATAAACAGCTTATCAGAGGACACTTTCTTTCTTAAAGGAGTCTTCTGCAGTTGACACCTCCCTTATAACCTGTGCTTGGCCAGCATTTTTCTGCAGAGTTATCAGGCTTTTTAAGCGAAGAAATGGAGCAGAAGGACTCCTGTTTAGTTTCTATCTGTGTACCACCCGTCTGTCATTCCTCTGCTGGTAAGGCATACTGAGGCCTGCTATTGAATATAGCTTTCAAAGAGATACAAAGAAAAAAGGCTCAATTATTTAATGAGCAATAGGATGGGTTACATGAAAAACGTTACTCCACAAATAAGTTAAAATCTTGCCAGTATGTATCAAAGAACTATTATGAGTCAAATAAAGACCATATGAGTCATTACAATCTTGTTTTGTGAGTCTTGAAAAACAGAGAGGTTTTCACATTTTACTTAGAGGTCATTGTAGTTTGTTTACTTAGCTGTAGGTATGAGGTGTTGGGCATTTTTTTGGACAGGCATTCATCTGGAGAGGCAGCCTTGCACTGAATGAGACTGGTTTGTAAAGAAACCTTTAAGCAGCTTTTAATGCAGAGATCAGGCTCTCATTTGCGTTGTTTTTTTCGCACATTGATTCAGCAAAGGCAAGTCTTGGCTTTGCTTTGTGCAAAATCCTAGGCTTTTTTTTTTATCTGGCTTATTTTTGCATGCCTGTTTTTTTGAGCTGCAAGCTCCTTGGGGCAGGGGTTGTTGCATTCACAGTGTTTAATATGCCTTGCACAAATGCAGTCCTCCTGAGCTCAGGCTCATAAGTATCAGCTGAAAGCTAATAAGAAGAATGAATTCCATCTGATACAGCTCATTGCAGAAGCTGAGCCTTAAACTCCAGTCTAGCCCATTTTGCCTACGGACTTGCATGTTTAGTGACCACTATGTAGTGACCACATGGTTTGAGGAAAACAAAATGTCAATAGGTAGCTTTTGGTATTCTCTGCAGAAATTGTGCTGCTTAAGGCAATTTTTCTTTATTTTTTTTTATTATAGCTCTACAATAGGTGCTAGTGTTTGTTAGGACAATAAACTTGTCACATTGAATTATGGTAGTAAAAGAGCACAGATGCACACAGAGCCAAAACCAAACCTCAGAGTGTTTTAATTCATTAGTTCGACAACTCATGTTTTAGGAAATAAGGAATATGGAAAATTAAGAAATGGAACTGAGTCTTACATGAGTGGAATCTACATTAATCTGAATGAATCCAAATATCATTTATAGGGAAGGAAAAAAAAAAAAAGAACAACACCCCCCCACCAAATCCACAAAAACTTCTGTTCATTGCCAAATATTAAATCTTGTTTATCCTTCCTTAAACTAACCAAAAACACATTGTGCTCAAGCACTGCTTAACAACTGAGATGCTGTGGTTGTGCTGTAATGCTCCTCTGCTGCTTTTATATTCTCTGAAAAAGGAGTATGACTGCCAAGCTTGGAGCCTGGCTCCTCCTGCCTTGAACCCTTCAATGTGGGAAGCCAAGCATGGTTCTGCCAGTGGCTTTCACTCAGGAGAGTGTCAGCCTTCACGCTGAAGGAAATCCTGATGTGCAAACAGTGGCATCTGAACAGATGTGTAATAGGAGGTTGTTTGACCTGGGTGCAGCACAGCCCTTTTCTCGCTAGAAGGCTGAATCCTTATCTACAAGATCTGCATACTTCTGGTTTTATTGGTGCTATCTATATCACAAGAAAAGATTAAACTCTAATGAGCAAGGGTCTGCAGGTTTCCTTTCCCTGTTGCACAGGGCTATCTGGGTGTATTTTACTGTATCAGGAAAACGAAGGTATACATCTGCTTTGAGATGCCATCTGACGATGAGGTAGATCAATTTTATTTACTCCAACATTCAAGACTATTGCATATGGATGGATATATTGCAAAAGCATTTTATCTAGCTGCCTAAAAGAGAGACTCATCTCCTTGGTTGACTTTGGAGTATCAATAAATAAAATGTGTAAACCTGATTTACAACTGGATAGGAAAGGAGACAGCTATTGCCAGACAAAAAACCTGGCACCTGGAGGAGCTTTTAATGTTTAGATAGACACATTTTATAGTCTCTCAAAGGCAGCTGCATCGGTGGCATAAAGCTTGTTTTGTTTTACCTCGGTTTTGAGTGTGCTGATTTGAGGCTAATTGGAATATTCTAATGGAAAAAAATAAATTATTGGTTGTGAAAATAAAGTCTATATAATTCACTGGTTTGCTAAAATGGATAAAAAGCCAAAATGTAAACAGTTTTCTCCTCTTCTGCCTCAGAGCCCTTGCTCCTTCCACTTCTCCTTTGCTCTAATATCTATCTATCTACTAGTATCTTCTACCAACAGATAACAAGTAAGCTATGCTGATCATTTGTCTGGGAGAGAGAGGGAATGGCTTTGAGCCCCTTCTGTGCAGTCTGTTTGTCTGGGAGGGAGTTTCAATTTCCGTATTATTTCTCAATGGTATACAATTGTAAATATAAGTAAATATATTGTGTATATATGCTTGTAAATTTAGCTTTGCTGTAAACATAGCTTCATCTTACTTCCAAGCTGTCTGAGCTGGTGTGTGTGGGAGTTTCTCAACCCACCACATCGAGGCTGGCTTGCCCTGCCACAGCTCCTATAAATCAAGTCAGCTAGTGGGAAGACTACTTTACACCATTGGATATAATGACTACCTCTCCTCCACCTGCACATTTGGAAATGACATGACCTTGTAGCCTTTTTGCTGGCTGTCTGCCAGAGCCATTGAACTATCACCTTCTGTGATAGTCTTGGTCTCCTTGCCATGACACATGTAAAAAGGCTCCAGTTTCCATTTCTTGTATTTGTAAAGCATACAAACAAACTACACAGTGCAACAAAGGTATTTCTTCATATTCCTCAGGCACTTCCTTGTTAGTGCTTTGTTGCAGGCTTGCATTCAGCCTGCAGGCAGGTCCTAACTGCAGTAGTTTCATCTGGAGGAACCTTATGGAGAATGCACTGTCTGATTAGAAGAGGGCTTCTCATCTCATTTTTTTTCCCCTTCAAACCACAACTAAATTTCGTTAACAATATGGGGAAAAAAAAAATCTCCTTAAAAGCACAAAGAGCCCTTGATCAGCCTAGTGGAAAAGAATCCATGAGACAGCATGAGAGGGAAGTCTTAATATTTGGAAAAAAAAAATGTTGATTGGCTAGGGCTGGGTGCTAAGTTGGCCAGGATGATCTTGGAGGTCTCTTCCAACCTGGTTGATTCTATGATTCTAAAAAAACTCTCCCCTGAATTTCCTTCTGAATTATCAGATTCCAGCCAAAATGATTGAGTGCTCACCCTTTCTTGGTGTTCCAATTCCCTATTCTATTACTAAACCGCACATTAAAAAAATGAGACATTATTTTACCACAATAAATATTACTGCTGAAACCTCAGGTTCTCAAATTCTCCTTAGCTGCAAATTTTTTGTAAAAGATTTCAGGCCACTGGATCACATTTACCAGATATGGGAAGACTTGCATGCCTTTCATGATAGCTTTTCAAGCTTGGGAACACTAATCACAGCCTCAAGATGTGCTGAGGGAGGTATAGGCCGGATGTTAAGAGGAAGTTCTTGACAGAGAGAGTGATTGGCATTAGAATGGGCTGCCCAGGGAGGTGGTGGAGTCACTGTCCCTGGAGGTGTTCAAGAAAAGACTGGATGAGGCACTTAGTGCTATGGTCTAGTTGAGTGAATAGGGCTGGGTGCTAGGTTGGACTGGATGATCTTGGAGGTCTCTTCCAGCCTGATTGATTCTATTCTATTCTATTCTATTCTATTCTATTCTATTCTATTCTATTCTATTCTACTCTACTCTACTCTATTCTATTCTATTCTATTCAGCCAGAAGAGACACTAGGAATTGCCTAGGAAGTAGAGGTCAAAATAGGTATGGATAACATCAAATTCACACAGAACTCAGTAACGCGTATCCCTTGCAGCCACTTTTTACCATCCTGTATTCTTTACATGAGCATTTTTCCCCCACTAGAACAGAGGTATATCTCGAAATAACTGTGCAAACAGGTTTTGCAATGTGAGTGCTCCTTGTCTAGTTTGACAGCTACCTCAGTTGCTTCCAAAATACAGCCAACAGTGAGGTGGAACGTGGTGGCTTTTTAAGTAAAAATGCAACAAAGCTACCTAAGGTCAGGGCAGAAAAGGAAGAAATACACCATATTTATGTAAACACTTCTAAAAAACTCTGCTTGGGGAAGTTGCAATTGATGTAACAGGGAAATAGAGTTAATTTCCAGGGGAAATTTAGGCTTGAGGTGAGGAGAAAGTTCTTCACTGAGAGAGTCATTGGCTACTGGCATGGGCTGCCCAGGGAGGTGGTGGAGTCGCCGTCCCTGGAGCTGTTCAAGGCAGGATTGGACGTGGCACTTGGTGCCATGGTCTAGCCTTGAGCTCTATGGCAATGGGTTGGACTTGATGATCTATGAGGTCTCTTCCAACCTTGGTGATACTGTGATACTGTGATTAGTACTTTCGGGACATTGTGTTCCAAGAAGTTAAATGATCACAAGCAGTTTGTATTTCGTGTTCATGGATTGTCAGGCTGATAGTCCATCCTAATCAGCATAATGAATAAGTCTTTTCATCCTATAGAAGTATTATCTCAGTACTGGTTTTGAAGGATTATCTTTTCTGAAGAATGAGACCAGGTTAGAGTAAAGTTTTGAACTGTGCCATTCTAAGAATGATGCTGAAATCACTAGAGATGGAAATGAGCTCTCACAGCCTAGGCTGACAGAGCTGTTACTCAGTGACTGCAGTACTTTATGAAGGATGGGTTGATAATCTAAGAGCTCCAAATACCAGAGCACTTGCCTGCAGCAGCTGTAAAGTTTTGTGAACACGTATTTTAAAGAAAGGAATACATTTATGTATTTTCAAGATTGTATTATACAAAAGTGTTGAAATTCCAGTATGCTTCTTCCAAGGTGGAGATTTTCAGTCAAGACCTTTCTGAAAATTTTACTTGTTTTTCTCTCTCCAGTTTCCTCCATCAACAATCACTGAATGTAGAATCATAGAATCAACCAGGTTGGGAGAGACCTCCAAGATCATCCAGTCCAACCTATCACTCAGCCCTATCCAGTCAACGAGACCATGGCACCAAGTGCCTCATCCAGTCTTTTCTTGAACACCTCCAGGGACAGTGACTCCACCACCTCCCTGGGCAGCCCATTCCAACACTAAATCACTCTCTCTCGGAAGAAATTCTTCCTAACATCCAGCCTATACCTCCCCTGCCACAACCTGAGACTCTGTCTTCTTGTTCTGTTGCTGCTTGCCTGGCAGTAGAGACCAACTCCCACCTGGCTACAACCTCACTTCAGGTAATTGTAGACAGCAATGAAGTCACACTTGAGCCTCTTCTTCTCCANTTTTATTTTCCCTTTTCCAAATTGGACCCTGTTTAAAAAAAAAAAAAAAAAAAAAAAGAAGTTTATTTTGATTGGATGATTGGATTCTTTCAAACAAATCTGTGACCATCTCAGCAACATAATTAGTTTTGTGTTGTGGACAGATCCAGAGAGGAGAGCACTGCAGACTCAATTGCTGTTACCTTCCATTTCTGCCAGGCATTTTTCTTTTATAGGTGTTTTCTAAACCTGCTCCTGAGCATGCCAAACTACTCCTCCTAGGCATGCCTGTGTGTCAGTATCAAATTAAGACATCCTAAAACATGACAGAGAGCATGTCATCATCTTCACCACATTTCCATGTGAGACTATAAGGCATAACCATAATTCTGATTGATGTGCATCTCTCTGCACACGTATATTCTTATTGCCTGCTGCTTGCAGTTGGTATGAATAAAATTCATTCTGGTGAATTGAATTAAAAAAATGTGCAGGTGTTCCTTCTAGAATTGAGAATTTTGGGCAAACAGTTAAAAAGGAGGAGTTGGGACATGTGAGGATACAGGCAGTCCCTAGGACTTTGAAATAAAAACAATGCTTGAGCACCTACATAAACAAAAAAATATGTGGAGAAGCAATTAATAGTGAAATAAGAATAAATAGTTATGGATAATTATAAGATTCAGCTACTGACTCAGATGAAAGAGGAGGATCCTTAACTCTGACCTGCGTCCTCAACCCTGTATTTGCAGGTACAGGGAGCTGATCTGCCAAGACTGCACACAACACACCAGTTTCTGTGACTTTCCCAACAGTTAAGATTTCTTCAAATAAACTTGGTTTTTGGAGACTACCTCCACAGCTAGTGCCATGGGCATACAATCACAGCGTATACAGCACTACAAAACACAGGCCAGTATAATTCACGCTATCTTGCCTTTCAGATAAATACAAAGCACTCATGTAAAGACCAAAAAAAAGGGGAAGGGAAGGGAAGGGAAGGGAAGGGAAGGGAAGGGAAGGGAAGGGAAGGGAAGGGAAGGGCAGGGAAGGGAAGGGAATGTCAAGTAATAGGTCAACTCTTTACCAACTGCCAAAGTTTATTACAAACTCCTTATTATTTGTTGTTTTAGTGATATTCAGTAAGATTCATCAGCCCCCAAATTCTGAAAATCAGCATTTTGCAAAAATCTCTCTTTCCTTTCTGCTCTTAAGGAGAGATTTCTTCCTCCATCCTTGACCCCCCTTCTCGACTGTTCATTGCACCAGTGGGTTACATCTTGTCTTAATTAGATTGCAAGCAGCCTCAGACTGCAACTATGATCTTATTCTGTCTATATACTGGGGCCCAAGCATGAGCAGAACTGCTGAGGGCTTCTATAACACAAACAAATATAATTATTTTTCTTTGTTCATAGGTGTCTCTTCTCTCTGGCTCTTACATAAACACTGTTTTGTGGAGCTGAAATTGTAACTTGGCTGTCAGTGTGGTGAGCTGAGAGCTGACTGAGCATCCCACGAGATGAACAAATCTCTACCTTATGTGGAGGAAGAGAAAACAGCAGGGCTAAATGGTTCAGAGGTACTCTGAGTAATAAAAAACTCAGTATGGGCTGCAGACTCAACTAAGGATAATCAGGAATTTTTTGAAACTGTTTATTGACAGAACATTGGTGTGCAGTTAAACGAATTATTTTCATAAGTATCAGCTTTCTGCAAGGAGTTTCAGTTTTTCAGAGTTTCAGTTTTTCACAAGCATTTTCCTAACCCTACCCCCTAACTGAAATGAAAATTGAAATATTTCCACACAGAAATGCTGCCACAGATTTTCATGGGAGCTCTAGCTGGAAGCTTTGTGCACTGATTTTCCTCTCTCAGACAGAATTTCTGGTTACGCTTGATCTGCCAAACAGTGTGGCTGCCCAAGTGACCTAACCCACTGCTCCTTCCACCCCACGGAGTGGAATGTGGTGGAACATCGCCTAATCTCACTGGGAGGGGTGGGAGAGGTGGGCTTGGATGCCCTATGTTTCACCATGCTGCAGCGACACCATTTCCAGGTACAAATAAATGTCTGCTGATGTTTTGCTTTGCAGCTCAGAGTTTCCAGGAAAGGGGGATAAGGGGATGGGGATACAATGCTGCCCTCTGACCAGTGTTAAACCTCTACCTGTGGACAAAGCACAAGGCACATGTGGTAGTGTGAACAGTCAGCACACGGGAGGCCAAGAGAGACAACTCTGGCAGCCAGCTTGTAAACTAGAGACTAAAATGTCTTAACTGAGGAGAAAATAGCATACAACCTTCAAACACAATGCTGAGGGACATACTTATCTTGTTTTCACCTACAAACAAATTGTTCCTTTAAATTCAAGTTATATCTTGTAATCTATCTTGCATTTTAATTTTCAGGTGTCCTGCCATCTTGTCTGTTTTTTGGGTTTTTTTTTTTGTTTGTTTGTTTGTTTGGGGGGTTTTGTTAGTTTTTTTTGTTTTGTTTTGTTTTTCTCACCTGTGAGTTGATTCCCATGAAGAGTATGGGCAAACACTTGTTAATTTTGGTTGATAGTCCAGATCACACCACAAACAGTGCCATTTTTTGCACACAGCTTTTCAGACAGCAATGTTCTTTAAAAGGTGGCATACAAATCTAATGTCAGAGTGTGGCTCTCTGTCAAGAGAAATGAGATCAGGTTGTCCTGGCAAATACAGCCACCCTTATAAGACAGACTGCTGAGGTTATTGGTTACATTGTTCAGTTGTAAGTACAGTTAATGAAATCACAGAATCACAAAATGCCGGGGGCTGGAAGTGACCTTAAAAGATCATCTAGTCCAACCCCTCTGCCAGAGTGGGATTGCCTATGCCAGATCACACAGGAACATATCCACGGGTTTTGGTGGGTTTTGAATATCTCCAGCTAGGGAGACTCCACAACCTTCCTGGGCACCCTGTTCCAGTGTCTGTCACCCTCACAGGGGAAAAAAAATCCTCCTCGTGCTTACCTGAAACTTCCTATACCTCAACTTCCACCCATTGTCCCTTGTCCCATCATTGAGCATGACTGAGAAGAGCCTGGCTCCATCCTCCTGGCACTTACCCTTTACATACTTACAAACATTCATGAGCTCACCCCTCAGCCTCCTCCTCTCCAAGCTGAAGAGCCACAGCTCCTTCAGCCTCTACTCATAATTGAGATGTTCCATCCCCTTAATCATCTTTGTGGCTCTGTGCTGGACAGTTCTATGTCCTTCTTGAACTGGGGGGCTCAGAACTGGACACTGTACTCCAGGTGCAGGCTCACCAGGGCAGAGTAGAGAGGCGGGAGAACTTCTCTCAACCTACTAGCCACAGCCCGTTAATACACTGCAGAAGAGCACTGGCCCTCCTGGCCACAAGAGCACATTGCAGGCTCATGGTCAATCTCCTATCAACTAGGACCGTCCAGGTCCCTTCCCCCTTTGCTGCCTTCCAGCAGGTCAGTCCCCAAGCTACACTGATACCTGGGGTTGTTTTTCCCAAGACTCTACACTTGCCCTCACTGAATTTCATCAAATTTCTCCCTGCCCAGCTCTCCAGTCTGTCTATCCTTCAGTGTGGCAGCCACTCCTCCCAGTTTGGTGTCATCAGCAAACTTACTGGCAGTGCACTCTGTGCCTTCATCCAGATCGTTGTTGAATACATCAAACAAAACTGATCCCAGTACTGACCCCCGTGGGACTCCACTAGTTGCAGGCCTCCAATAAGACTCCATCCCATTGACCACAACTCTGACTTCTTTTCTTCAACCAGTTCTCAATCCACCTCACTACCTCATCATCCAGACCACACTGCCACAGTTTAACCAGAAGGATGGTGTGTGAGACAGTGTCAAATGCTTTACTGAACTCAAGATAAGCCCCATGCACTGCCCTGCCATCATCTCTCCACCCTATTATGTCCTCAGAAAAGGCT
The DNA here is from genome assembly GCA_013400475.1 of Tricholaema leucomelas. NCBI lineage: Eukaryota > Metazoa > Chordata > Aves > Piciformes > Lybiidae > Tricholaema lacrymosa > Tricholaema leucomelas. The sequence continues at coordinate 65,732 of WAAF01018409.1, read as the reverse complement.
ATCAGGTTGGTCAAACATGACTTCTCCTTGGTAAAACCATGCTGACTACTCCTAATGAACCTCTTGTCCTCAAGTCTGAGACTCAAGTCTGCCTCACTTCACTCAGGCTTTGCTTTGGGGTGCTGCAAGGAGACAGGTGAAAGTTTGGTTGAATGATTGCAGAGTCAGGAAGTGTTAGTTATAGGACAAAGCTGCAGAGAGTTGTAGACACAGAATGTCTATTTTTTTTTTCCTCAGTGATTTAAAAGTAACCCAGGATAATCCTTGAGGACCACAGTGGGAAGGCATGGGAACCAGGTGACAAACTGGTGTAATTTCACAGCACTTTGTTCGCTCCCCACGGCCCACAGCAGAGTCTGTACTGCGTTGTCTGTTATTCATACTGCTGCCACGAGTTTTGTGGTCCAGCTCAGAGGAGCACAGGTCATTTAATGGTCATGCCAATCCCACTGATCCGAGGGAAGCTTGAGGCCCCAAGTTACTGGTTGGAATAGGATGCCTAGCACAAGAGAGAAAGGAAAACTCTCAGATCCATTTCACTAACACTTGACTGTGCAACTCACTGGGGAAGATAGTACTTGAAAAAAGTGAGAGAAAGAAAAGAGAAGGGAGAATATGGACTTTCTGATACTTAGTTTCCCACTGGAAATTAAAACAAGACATTAAGCAATAGGGGTTTGCTCCACTCGGTTGACTTAGAACAGCTGCTCACCAGTTTCTGCATCATGGAGAGGAAAAGCAGAACTTTGCCCTGGGTCTGAGCAGCTTTTCAGAAGCAATCCAAGTCAAACTTCCACTCAATGACTTCATTCAAAGCTGGTTTACATCATGAAGAGAAACTCAGTTTATTTATTTGTAATAACTTCAGGATTTTATGAACCCACAAAAGGATGTAATTTAAGAAAACATCAGCAAGCCATTTCAAATAGCAAGGTTTTAAAGACGGGCTGTGCCAAAAACTCATCAATGGAAAGAGTTCATTATTAAAAATAAAATTTAATTAAAAAAAAAAAAAAAGGAAAATGTTTTTGTAAGTGGTTTCAAAGTAAAAAAAAAAAAAAATGAAAGAAAAGAAAACCTAAACTTGAATTTCATTCTGCAATAAGCACATCTCTTTTTTTTTTTTGTATGGCTGAAGTCATAGAAAGGAAGGGGCAGGCTTCCTCCAAGACTACTGAACCAGACAGTAAACAAAGTTGGTAATTGCAAAGCCTGCTACCTCAAATAAATGGCACAGCAACAATGTTTCAATACATACATTAAAAAAAAAAATTAAACGTAGGAGGTAACTTAACAACTTTAAACCTGGAAAGCCTAGCCTGATACTGCTTGGGAGCAATGGAAACCTTCTACTGAGTGAACCAGGGCAAATCACTTGGGCTCTCTGTGCCAGGAGTACGAAACAGGCTTAATAATACTTCCTGACTTGCAGGAGAGTTAGGAGACCCAATGGACCTCTACAGATATTCCAGGACTCAGACATGACTGGAGGCTGCTTACTAGAATAAGGTCAAGGTTTTTTTCCCTAATCCAGATCTTAATTCATCAGGTTGCACGGGTTTAATTATGTCACCAGTTTGCCCCTTTATATCACCCATCAGTGGAGAAACTCTTCAATGCCTTTTGAAGTATTCAGGAAGAAAACACTGAAGGCTGTGGCAGTCCTTCATGGGAGGAGCAAGCAGAAGGTGACATGGCGACATGACACAGACAGGCTTGACAGCTGAACCACGAGGACCCTTGGCCAGGTAAGACATATGCAGAAGCAGCGTCTGCCACCAAGAGGACCTCAGGAGATCCAGAGACATGTGCACAACAGAGGAGTGGTGAGAATGGGTAGCAGTGGATCAAGGGAGAAAGATAACTTGAAATAATCCAAAAACAGGCTGCAGGAAGCAAGGCGATGGGGAAATGAAGACTTTTGGTGGACTTACTGGATCCACATGATCAACAGCTGCTCAGCCCTCAGAGGTTAAGAACAGAGGCTCTGAATGTGATCCCAGAGATTATAATGGCCCAGGATGAAGGAGAACGTTTGGCTGCACAGAGGATGTTGACAGAAGGATTTTGGCTTCCTCAGCCACCAGACAGCATGCTACAAAGGAGAATTGCTAGGCAAAAATAGGATTTCTCTGGTGAAAAGCTTTCTGTGGGGCCAGAGATTGCAGGGGCTTTGAGGGAAATTGTTAACAGAATCCTCAAATGAGGGGGGAAAAAAAAAGAAAAGAAAGGGGAAAAAAGGGTGGGAAATGAATATAGGAAGGCAGAAGTGAAGTGAGATAGCAAACCACTTTGCTGACTGTCATGGGTTGAGCTGAATATGCTGCTGACGTTCAATGCCATGCTGCCATCATGCCAGCATATATATTTAGTTTGTTTGTATGTTTGATTTTTTGTTTATTTTTTCCTGTGGTGTGTTCACTATGTTGATGAATTTACTCTCTGGGGGGTGGCTGGGGCCGATGTGCTGAAGTGCTGCATGTGCTTGCTGTGGTACAGAATGGCTTAGAGCTGCACTGATGCTGTGCTGGTTGCTGGCACGCAAGGTTTTGTTCAGAGCAATGCAGAACTCTCCCAAGAATACCACTGGGACAGCTGCCCTGAGGTGGGATAATCATGAGTGGCAGAGAGTGTAGGAGAGTATGGGCAAGTGCCTAGGCCAGTGGCCACATCTGGTTGTTTGGAATTTCATCCCTGAACAAGTGCAAAATCCTGACAAGCTGGTCAAATGTTTGGAAAAAATCTGTTGTCAGCTCGGAAGTTCCCCAGAGATAGAAATCACTGTGATGTGTTGGGATCTGGCATATGTTTATCAAACCATTCTCATCACTGCTCAGAGCATGCAGAGGTAAGACAAGGTTTCTAGGTCTACAGACAGACTACAACAGGCACAGCAGCTGCACCAGAGATGCAGCCTTTGCCAGTATCAGCTGTCCATGTACAGAAAAAGAAACACAGAATCATAGAAGCAACCAGGTTGGAAAGAGACCTCCAAGATCATCCAGTCCAACCTATCACTCAGCCCTATCCAGTCAACTAGACCATGGCACTAAGTGCCTCATCCAGGCTTTTCCTGAACACCTCCAGGGACGGTGACTCCACCACCTCCCTGGGCAGCCCATTCCAATGCCAATCACTCTCTCTGTCAAGAACTTCCTCCTAACATCCAGCCTAGACCTCCCATGGCACAACTTGAGACTGCGTCCCCTTGTTCTGTTGCTGGCTGCCTGGGAGGAGGCAACCCCACCTGGCTACAACCTCCCTTCAGGTAGTTGTAGACAGCAATGAGGTCACACTTGAGCCTCCTTTGCTCCAAGCTAAACAACCCCAGCTCCCTCAGGCTCCTCATAGGTTTTGTGTTCCAGGCCCCTCACCAGATTCGTTGCCCTTCTCTGGATACGTTTCAGTATCTCTCAACATCTCTTTTGAATTGAGTACCCCAGAACTGGACACAGTAACAAAAGCAGCTCATCTGGAAAAAGGTGAAGACAAACTGAGATTGTCAGGTGAGCAAGAGAAAGAGCCAGAGACAGTCAGTCACTCTTTACCTCTGGCCTTGGAAGATGGCCAAGGACAAACAGTAGATGAAACAACTAGTAGGGTCTGGCAGTGCAAGAGAACTTTCTCCTCTTCTGTACAGGCCTCTGTTTCAGATGTGAAAGAACTATTCCAGAAGATCAAATGAATCCAGAACCTGTTATATTCTGCACCTCTATGCTCCTATTCTTCATCCATGAGGAGCAAGTGCTTCCCTGTCCAAGCGAGAGCGGTTTGGGAGGTACGCGCCATAGCGTACCCTGTGGTTTTACTTAAGTGACCATGGGGAGGATATGAAGAAGAGGACTGGAAAATCTACTTCAGTCCTAGCTATGCAAGTACGTGAATTTCAAGGCAATTCTCCCTGGAAGAATGCTGCCCACATTTCCAGAGGAAAAGAGCAAACAAATTGATACTGCTTCTGAAGGCAGTAGGCTTCTCAAAGCATCTTCACAAGATGCAAGTGATTCCAGGCGGATTTGGGCTCTGCCTCCAACGAGATGGAGAAGGACAGCTGGGTTTGTTGACTTTATGGAACTGATGGCTTGGCAAGCTGAACCCATAATAACATAAAGCTTCAGTAGATACAGGTGTGTGCTACGCTCTGATGCCTTCAAACTAGGAGGACTGGAACCCATTTGTGTTTGTGGTGGGATGGGGCAGGGTATTAGAAGAAAAGCCCCAGAATGCAAGCCACAGTTGGCTTTCACTTGGAGGGATAGAAGAAGTCGTTGGAATTGACTGTCCCAGAGGTGGAAACACAGCGCCATCATTTAGATTGATCATGGACTCATTCAGACTGTACTGAAACAGAGTGGAGCTTCAGATCATCTGCAGTGAGAAGTCCAGCATCATTAAGTTTGCAGATGACACCAAGCTAGAAGCAGGTGAAGATCTGTTGGAAGGTAGGAGAGCTCTGCAGAGGGACCCTGACAGGCTGGATGGGTGGGCAAAGGCCAATGGGATGAGATTTAACAAGGCCAAGTGCAGGGTTCTGCACTTTGGCCACAACAACCTCAAGCAATGCTACAGGCTGGGGACAGAGTGGCTGGAGAGCAGCCAGGAAGAAAGGAACCTGGGGGTACTGGTGGATAGTAGGCTCAAGATGAGCCAGCAGTGTGCCCAGGTGGCCAAGAGNNGCAACCAGCAACAGGACAAGGGGACACAGCCTCAAGTTGTACCGAGGGAAGTATAGGCTGGATGTTAGGAGGAAGTTCTTCACAGAGAGAGTGATTGGCATTGGAATGGGCTGCCCAGGGAGGTGGTGGAGTCACCGTCCCTGGGGGTGTTCAGGAAAAGACTGGATGAGGCACTTAGTGCCATGGTCTAGTTGAGTGGCTAGGGCTGGGTGATAGGTTGGACTGGATGATCTTAGAGGTCTCTTCCAACCTGATTGATTCTATTCTATTCTAAGTCTTCTGCATACTGCGAAGTGATCTCATTTTGAGTGAGAATGGACAATGATGACATATGATGTGCATTGTGTGATGTTAATTGCTGCTCCGTGTGACACAGATGCTACACAATAAGGGGTGCAGAGTGTCATGGGTTGAGTTGAATGTGCTACTAATACTCAATACCACACTGCAGTCAAAATGAAAGTTCTGGCTGGAGCAAAGTATCATGGGGCTTGAAGTTCAGATTGCAACAGGAGAAGTTTCCTGTCCTGGTTGCTGCTCTTGGTTTCCAGGGTTTAAGGTGTTGATATTTTCTACTTGTCAGGCTGTGGGGAGGTGGATGGAGATGCTTGCTGGGTTCTGCTGGTGTTTCTGCATTTTGCTCTACTTTCCTGCAGACAGGCTAAAGTAATTGTGCATTTTATTATCTTATTATATTCTTTATCTCAACCTAGAGAGTTTTTTTGTGTTCCTTTCCCTCCCATCTTTATGTGGGAAGTGGGGTTTTTGAGAGCAGACTGTGTTAACCCAGAACACTGATGCATCTCCAGGCAAAGGCAAGGAATCTGAGGGGCACACCTAAAGCAGGTTTCAGCATTATTACACCACAAGTTCAGAACAATAGGGTTCATAGTGATGTAGCAGGATGTGGCAGACAGATGCAGATGAGTTTGTACGATTAAAGAAGGACAGAGAGTGGGTGCTGAAAAATGGAGCTGCATCTCATTTTAATTTTTATCTCTGTTTTTAGTTGAACATTTTAGATTTCTGTATACTATTTTGCAGATTTATTTTAAGAATAAGCAGATTTATTTTAAGAATAAGTCAGGCATTGCTATAATAATTATTTCAGATTTCAGAGAGATATTCCTGCCAGCACTGTTGACTGGCAGTGCTAGGAAAGATTTTTAAAAGATGAAGGGAAGGTCCAAAGGAGAGCCACGAAGATGATCAGAGGGCTGGAGCAGCTCTGCTATGAGGACAGGCTGAGAGAGTTGGGACTCTGCAGCCTGGAGAGGAGAAGGCTTCGAGGAGACCTTAGAGTGGCCTTCCAGTATTTGAAGGGAGCCTACAGGAAGGCTGGGGAGGGACTCTTTACACGGTCTAGTAATGTTAGGACGAGGGGGAATGGGTTTAAGCTGGAAGAGGGGAGATTTAGACTGGATGTTAGGAGGAAGTTCTTTACAGTGAGGGTGGTAAGGCACTGGAACAGGTTGCCCAGGGAGGTTGTGGATGCTTCCTCCCTGGAGGCGTTTAAGGCCAGGCTGGATGAGGCCTTGAGCAGCCTGCTGTAGTGGGAGGTGTCCCTGCCTATGGCAGGGGGTTGGAGCTGGATGATCCTTGAGGTCCCTTCCAACCTAAACCATTCTATGATTCTATGATTCTATGAAACAAAATTGAACTACAAACCTACTGGACGGTGAGGTGGAAATTGTGAAGTATATAAGTCTAAACCTCTTCCGCACAGAAATTTCTGAAGGACAGTTCCTACCATTGGTTTACTTACCTGCTGCAAAAGCAGAAATACTTTGTTCTCAGAACCATTATGTTTCCAGAATGTGTTGGAAATGTCATCTTCAGGAAATGCTTCAAGGGAAGGGACAACTATGAAGAGAAAGCCAGTGGTTCTAGGGGGAAGGAAAAAAAAAAGGGGGGGTTGATAATCTAAAAATGGAGGAAAATTGATGACAGATGAAAAGGAAGGATGAACAAATGGAAAGAAGTAAGAAGAGCAGCAAACTAGTGATACTGAATTTCAAATAAAGTAGACATTAAATGGATGGAACTGGTGCATTTGGTTTCAGGGCAAAGGAGTCCAGGCTGATGAAATCATCTTGAAAGCAGACCATACTTTACATATATGGTGCATTTAATTATTATTTGGTGTTGTATGGCATGCATTTGAGCAGAGCAGCTATGTGTTCAGAGTGATTCCCTGGCTAAGGCAACAGAGGCTGAAGTTGCTCACTGGGGTGCTGTCAGCAGCACATCTCTCACAGCGTGCATGAGGTGGGTAGAATTTGCCTCTCTGCGTGTATGGTTAGCTCCTGGGATTGGGAACTGGCACACATTTTATTACTACTAAAGACATAATGTGGTCATAAAGCCCAGGGCCTGTAACAAGGCACGAATCACGGCATATGACACTGGTTCTTACCTCTTTGGGCTATGTCAGTTGGTAACAGGAAAACACCTGTTAGAGGGCATGATCAGAATACAAAGTAATCTTACATAAAACAGTTGGAGTACTTGATCAGAATACTGTATACTGCCCAGGGCAGTGGTGGAGTGCCCAGTGCTAGAGGGATGGAAAAGCCAGGTTAGATGTGATGCTGAGGGACACTGCTGTGTGAATGGTTGAACTTGATGATCTGAAAGGTCTTTCCCAACCTAAACAATGCTAAAGCAACTGTATATGGTTAACACTCCAGGAGGAGTGTCCCTGAACTTGAAACCTGACCTCAGGGGGTCCTGACCCCTCCCCAGGGGTGGGTCTGGACAGTCCCAGGTGAGGGTTAGTCCACTCCCCCTTCCTGTCCCTTAAAAGTAGGTGGACTTCCTATTCTCTCTCTCTCTTGGGACTCACGCTGCTCTTTGGACACTGCTCCCTTGGGACACTGCATCTCTCCACACACACGTGGCCATCAGCATCATCACCACCACAAACTCGGGTTGTAATCATACCTTTTTGTATTTGTTATCCTTCCTTCCCTACACCCTTTGTAACCTCCCTACCTTTGATACCCTTTTCAAGTTATTGTTAAACTTGTTTTCCTTTTTTAACTTCCAAATTGAGTGAGACTGATTTATTTGGTGGGTTATTCTATCACAATTATTATTGTCTGTTGCAGATAGGGTCTGGTGATCTGAAGATGGCACGATGTACGGAAAGATAGGGCCCCTCTCTGTGTTCTGTATGACTTCTCTATGAATCTTTTGTTATACTTAGCTTCCTGTCTGTGATGGAAGCAGAAGGAAGTGATGTTGCTACCTATCCTATATAATCCCATACTACACGTTAATAAATGCCATTTTGCTGTCCACCACATTGGTGTTTGCATGCTGATGACCACGTGCTGCCATTATTGAACCAGGGCATTGTGGCGAGCAGCCACAATTGTCTCTGGGGATTTAATTCTAACCCCAGACAAATACAAAATCATCTCATATAAAATAATTAGATTGTCTGAAGTCTTTGAGATAAAATGCAATAAAGACCAGGGAAATATGTTAAACTTGCTAAATACGCAGAAACAAGAAAGACAATGATTGAGGTAGTACTGTAGAAAGTGGTCACAGACAATCATATGAGCATGACTTGCTGATGCAATGTTAGGATAAAAACAAATCTTGTTCTTTGGTGCTACATCTGGAATGTCTTACCAACGAAAAAATAGCAAGTGCTCTGCTTCACACCGCATGAGCAAGGCCTTCACTGGTGCACTGCGTCCAGCTTTGGGAACCACACTTCAGGAAAGATGTAGACAAATTGAAGAGAGTGCAAAGGAGAGCAGCAAGAATGATCAGAGGTTTAGAAAACATGACCTACAAGAAAAGGTTGAAAGAACTGGGTTTGTTTAGTCTAGAAAAGAGAAGACTAAGCATGAGGCTTGAAGAGAGGGGGAGGAAGGGATAACAATTTTCCAATATGTAAAAAATTGTTATGAAGAGGACAGTGATCAATCGTTTTCCACGTCCACTGGGGACAGAATGTGAAAACATTCACTAACTTGAGCTAGGAAGACAGATTGAACAATTCTTAACTTCAAGGCTAGTGAACAGACTACCTAAAGAAGTTCATAGAAGATTTTTTTTCATTAAAAGGAATACTTGCTAGGTATGGCCTTCATATACCTCAGCCTGGGTTCTTTATTTCAGCTAATGGAGTTCTGAAGTACTTTCCAAATACCCAGTTCAATCTTTTTAGAATTAATTTGCATGCTAATCTTCTAACCTATTCAGATATTAAGTGATGAACACTTTTCTCATTAGAAACAGGGCTGTCTTTAGCATTGTCGTCGTGCAACTCTTGGAGCTTTAATACTAGGGATCCATGTAGTAACCATGATGGAAATCTGCTGTTTGAAGCAGACGAAGACTACAAAGGTCGTGTATCACAATGTCCTACCATTAGCACTTTCTGTTGCAATATTTCAGGATCCTTTACTTGGCAATATTTGTCTATATTTCAATTTCTTTAAAAAATACCTGGACATTATTTACAAAGGCTTCCACATTTGGTGCTTTCAGTTACTTTTGGCTTGATATAACTTGGACAAGATGTTGCTTCTTACAACCCTACTGTGCAGAAGCAATGCTTGTTGGTTGTTTTATACTCTGTTTTCTGATATTGATCACCTCAGTCTTTGTATTTGTGCTCTATTTTGTGCTTGTCTAATGTTGCTGCCATCAGGGACACTGGTACTACAGATATCTCCTGCCTAGAAAAGAATAAGATAGAAATTTCACGTAGTCACTGATGTCTGTAGATGGTAACATTCGATCATGAACGACTTAACCTGTTTTTCAAGTAATTTCTCAAACTCTGAAATTTTCTCTGACATCTTTGTAACACATCTGGGCTCCTGAAAGTGTCCTACCCTTATGTGAACTGATATGTTGTACAAACAATTTGCTGCAGTTGCTGTGATTCAGTTAACTAGACCAGGTAACAGACTTGTTTCCTCTTACCAGATTGAGCAAATTTTCTGAGTCAAAATTTGGTTTCTTAAACGAAATCAAAATGTACATAGGAATTGTTCATAGATGGGAAGACTGTATAAGACAAAAGCAATACACAGAACAAACTCTTAGTGAGTCTTACCCATAACAAAAACCAAAAGTGTTGAGTGTGATGATACCTCTAAGTCATCAGGACAGGGCACCAGGCAGAGACTGCTCACAGAATCAGATATGTGCAGCAAGATTTCTTAAGTGAAATCAGAGTTTTTATTCTTACTTTCGACATTCTAAATCCACTGTAAATCATTTTGCTAACAGTTTTTCTTCTGCTGTCTTTGGCAAAAAAAAAGAAGTATTTATTGGTTAATTAAATTAGCTGAAAATCCTACCTGTCACCATGACCTGCTCTTCTGGTTCTGCAGCTGATTAATTTCTTCAAACAATTATTTGCATTTCACTACTTTTGTAAAATTTCATATTAATTACAGACAAATCAAAAATGTGCTCTTTCAGTTATCAACACAACTTCAAAATCTGTTTGGTGAGATCTTACACACTGCACATGACCTAGATACGATAAATATTTGGATAATAAAAATGCAGTGCGGCTTCAGAAAAAGGTAACGTTGTTAATTTCATGGCTGTGTTAGAATTGCCTCTCTAGCAGGCCTGAGGCTTACCTGTGGAAGTCACATCTCTTCTTGCTGCAGTGCACAGCTTTGCATGAAAGAGTAAATGTGACTAGGATCCTATCAGCTGTAATTAAATCCAAGGACTATTGGATACTGAAATATTTCCTCTCTTGGATCAGCTAGGGTATGGAATTGATTCTGCCTCATCTTTAAAAATGCTTGATTGCTCTCTTCCTAAAGTAAACAGTATTTAAGCACTCTGGGTTTGTTTTTTTTTTTTGGCCTGCCATGACAGTCAGAGCAGTGATGGAACACACTGCGGGCTGGGAAAAGCCAGCTTTGTTCATGCAACACCTAGCAGCAGTCATGCGCTCTGCCTGTCTGTTTCTATCCCTGCTTCTTTCTATGCTTGCCCACGGAAAGCACTCATAGTGACACCAGGGACATTTTTCTTTCCCAGCTATGGAATTCCTCATGCATCTCAGATACTCTTACTGTGAATGACAGGAGCCAAGCAGTCTTATAAGGCTTATTCGAGTCTTTTAAAGGGGCAGGCAGCAGATGGGAAATGAATGGGTTCAAAAGCACTGGGAGAGATGAGTGGCAACACAGGAAGAGAGGGTGGGCGGTAGAAAACTAAACAGCAGGCTATTTTTCCTTCTGTTGGAGAGAGGAGAGAAAGCCTCATGGCCAGCAGAAGGATGGTTATGTTCTTGCAAATTACTCCCTTAAATCTATCCAGAAGCTTTACCATAGTAATTTCCACAGCAGTATCAGATTTATCAAACACTGGTGCAGAAACCTTCTCTGTTCCTCCCTGAGCCTACTTGCAGAGCTGTCAGAACACGCGTTACAAAGGGCGATGGGACTAGCTGCTCTGCACCATCCTGCAAGCCCTGCCAAGGTGCAGACAAATGTTTCTGCACTTCCCTCATCAAGCTCCTCCCATGCTGCTTTGGGGCAGAGTTTGCAGCTTTCCCACCAGGACCTGCAAAGAGGCTCTCTCATTTGGGTCTGCAGCCAGGATTGTTTCCTTGGCAAAGCCTTGGCTTGGGTAAGGCACTCGCACTATTCTTGAGATTTCTGAGACTTTTATTTTTCCACACAATCGCCCCTCTGCCCTTGAAGAACACCTCACCCACCTAGTGTCTGCAAGGCTTCTGCTTCTTGTTTGACATCCCTTATTTACAAAGCAAACAGAATGTTCCTTTTAACACACATCACGCTAAGTTTATTAATGAAGAAAACAATCCCAGGGGGTCAACCCAGGGGACCCTTGAAACCTGCCAGCAAAAACTCTTCAAACACTCAACGTGTCAGATCCTCCAAAACGATATTTCACACAATGAAGTAAAAATAATATTTTTCTTTTGGCCTTTCCAGTCGCTTTTGTGGAGAGCAGACAGAAATTATTTTCTTACTCTGCTCCCAGAGCACAGATCTGTATGAAGCTGCGTTTATTTGTATAACATGATGATTTCACCCTAAATGTCTTGACAGCAAATAGTTGGTGGTTTAATAAAGGCTCTTTGAAAGAAGGGCCTAAGCAGTTATTTGTACAGGGAATATGTGAAGTATGTGGCTCTCAGGAGGAGAGATAGAAATGCCTGTTGTGATTAGAGGGTGTAGGGAGAACTCTAAAATTCTGTCTGCCAGGGTAAAAGTGGTGACTCCTGCAGCTGTTTCCTAATGGCCACCAAGTCGAGCTGCTGCAGCAGACTGTGGGAATGAAAGTGATTTGACCCTGTTATTAACAAGTGACTGGTATGCCTCTCTCTCTCTAAAGTGAATGCTCTTACAGAAGATAAAAGATCTGCTGTTTGTGCAGATTATGGAAGTTTGATTATGAAAGCAATAAACTAGTGAATAGCAGATTTGTGACTGGCTGGTGGTCAGCAGAGAAAAGCTGTGTGCTGAGATGGCTAAAACTGGGTTTTGAGGGGACCTTTCTTTCATTAATTTCCCAGTGGTCCAAATGAAATGTCCACATGCACCTGCTGTCTCTGCAGAGGCATATTTCTTGGCATGATTGGTGTGAAGCAGATCTCACATACGTTGTGCCATCATACATATGTAGATATACGTAGCAATTGTAGGGAAGAAGTCAACACACCTGTGGAGATCTTCACTCCAAGAAGTACAGCAATGTTAAATGATGAGAAGTGTGTGATATGGATTCTTTCAATTGTAAAATGTTTCATATTGTTGCTTTCAATGAATTGATTCCTATTCAGCATTTCTGTTGTCTAGTGTCTGGGGTTCTAATTTAAATTCCCAGAGACTCTAATAATTTCAATAGAACTGCTGACAATTTATATTAATTGCCCTTCCCTCTCCCCACCTCCTTCCCCAAAGAAAGGAATTGGAATTGAGAGGAAAAGGTAAGCCCACCCAAATAAATCAGTCTCACTCCATTTGGAAGTTAAAAAGGAAAAGTTTAACAATAACTTAAAAAGGGTATCAAAGGTAGGGAGATTACAAAAGGTGTAGGGTAGGAAGAATAACAAATACAAAAAGATATGAATACAACCGAGTTTGTGATGGTGATGACCACGTGTGTGGAGAGGTGCAGGGAGAGATGCAGTGTGGTCCTGAGAACTGCCAAGTGGTCAAGGGAGAGTCCGAGAGAGGGTCCAAGAGCGGATCCAAGAGGGGGAGAACAGGAAGTCTCCCTGCTTTTAAGGGACAGGAAGGGGGGAGTGGGCTAACCATCACCTGGCGGTGTCCAGACCCACCCCTGGGGACAGGTCAGGATCACCTGAGGTCAGGTTTCAAGTTCAGAGACACTCCTCCTGGAGTGTTAACCTTATACATCTAGCCACAGGAACTGGGCCAAGTTCAAATCTGGATCAGAGGCTTGGAGTGGTCTTTGATTTTTAACTTACATGTGTATTTTTAATAGTGATAGATTCAGTGTAATCTGATTTTGGCCAGAATCTAAATTCTGTTGAGATTTACTATGTATAGACTCTACTACATATATACTAACAGTGTGGATACTGCCCACCAGTGTTAGTAATGTCATGGATTGGGTTGAATGTGCTGCTGTTATTCATACCATGTGTGATGGTTTGAGTGTTACCGCCCCCCCGCCCCCACCCCATACTTTGGAAATCACCCAGACTAGACTCAGCCAGCTCTGGAAATT
>WAAF01018409.1:32738-52298 GCA_013400475.1 Tricholaema leucomelas | reverse complement strand
GCCTTATCTATGTTTTGATTCTTGTTTTTTATACATCTCAGCAAGCCTATGAGGGAAGTAGACATCACACTTGTTATCCTTTCACAGCCTGTAATCTAGTCCTTCTCACTGAAACGTTCTAGCTAGCTACAAACTAGCACACCATGCTGCAGTCATGCCAGCTTCAAACATTAAAGGACTGTCTGGAGCACAGTATTACAGGGCTTGAAATTCAGATTGTAACATGAAAGTCTTCCTGTTCCAGCTGCTGCTTCTGGGTTTCAGGTTCTTAGGTGTTCTCTTTTCCACAGGGATGGCAGCAGAACAGGGAGGGATAGACGAGTTAATTTCCTGTCCTGGGCTTTTGGCTGGCTTGCTTCTGCTTGCTGCTGTTTTGCATAGTGTTTTTTTCTGCAAATAGGCTAAGCTAATTATGCATTTTGTACTATGTTTATCTGATTCTAAGCAGTAAACTCTATTCTTATCTCCCTTGACTTTGGTCTCAGTCCTGAACTTTTGTGTATTACTTTTCTTTAGTTTCTGTGTGGGGAAAATAGACAGGTTAATCAGATGGTTTGGTTTGACCATTATGTTCTGAGTTAAACCATTATTTTACGCAGCACAGTTGCAGTTTCCTAGCTGTCAGAAGCACAGAGCTGTATGGCACTGCTCTGTTACATATGTGTAAGGATTAGTAACTTTGGTGAAGGTAGAACCATAGCAGTGGGACTTGGACTAGTTCATCAGACGTGAGAATGGACTTGTCCCATGGGCATCACTGTTCTAACATGATTTTATAATGAGGGCAAATACTTTTACAATACAAAAGCAAAAAAACGAAACCAAAACCACCCTTATCTTCACAAAGCCATTTGTAAGTATTTTAATTGCCTTTTCTTATTCTGCTAATGATACTACTTGAAATGCAAAGTTAACTGATGGATTCAGTGGATTCCAGCCTTTATCCAAGGACCACTGGAGCACTCTGAAGTGAAAATATTTTTGTGGCCTGTCATATATCTTCTTCAATATGGTCACATTGTGCAAGGTAGTAGAGTAGGGAGGATGATATTGGGGAGGTTGCAAAATTCAGTACTGGCTATGTAATGCACATCAAAACATATTACTGCCTGTAATTAGTTATGATCTATTCAATGATTTCAAACAGAAAACCAGATAATTAAGGCAGTCAAACAATTTGATCGTACTTATATTTTAAAATGTGGGAAAACACTTCATACATGAAAGAGAACTGGAAATAGGAAGTGAAAAAAAAAATAAATAGAGATCATACCTAGAGTGCAAAATTACTCTTTTTTTCCTGAAGTAGGCTGTGAGTTATCTTTATGCTTCAGTGCAGGAGCGTTCAGAATCTGTTCTCTTCATCTGAAATGTTTTGTAACGTGTCCTATATAGTCCTTCCTCTGCAGATGCAAATTAAAAGCAGAGCCTGATGAACACTAATTGGGTACTCAGATCATAGAATCATAGAATCATAGAATGGTTTAGGTTGGAAGGGACCTCAAGGATCATCCAGCTCCAACCCCCTGCCATAGGCAGGGACACCTCCCACTAGAGCAGGTTGCTCAAGGCCTCATCCAGCCTGGCCTTAAACACCTCCAGGGAGGAAGCATCCACAACCTCCCTGGGCAACCCGTTCCAGTGTCTTATCACCCTCACTGTAAAGAACTTCCTCCTAACATCCAGTCGGAATCTCCCCTCTTCCAGCTTAAACCCATTCCCCCTCATCCTAACATTACTAGACCGTGTAAATGGTCCCTCCCCAGCTTTCCTGTAGGCTCCCTTCAAATACTGGAAAGCCACTCTAAGGTCTCCTCAAAGCCTTCTCTTCTCCAGGCTGCAGAGCCCCAACTCTCTCAGCCTGTCCTCATAGCAGAGCTGCTCCAGCCCTCTGATCATCTTCGTGGCTCTCCTCTGGACCCGCTCCAGCAGTTCCATGTCCTTCTTGTGTTGGGGGCTCCAGAACTGCACACAGTACTCCAGGTGGGGTCTGAGGAGAGCAGAGTAAAGGGGGAGAATCCCCTCCCTTGCCCTGCTGGCCACACTTCTCTTGATGCAGCCCAGCACTCGGTTGGCTGTCTGGGCTGCATGTGCACACTGCCGGCTCATGTTGAGCTTCTCGTCGACCCAGACCCCCAGGTCCTTCTCCTCAGGGCTGCTCTCCGCCATTCACCACCCAGCCTGTATCTGTGCCTGGGATTGCACCGACCCAGGTGCAGGACCTTACACTTGGCCTTGTTAAACGTCATGAGGTTGGCCTGGGCCCACCTCTCCAGCCTGTCCAGGTCCCTCTGGATGGCATCCCTGCCCTCCAGCAAGTCAGCTGTGCCACACAGCTTGGTGTCATCTGCAAACTTGCTGAGGGTGCACTCAATTCCTCTGTCCATATCACTGACAAAGATGTTAAAGAGCACTGGTCCCAGCACTGACCCCTGAGGAACACCACTTGTCACTGGTCGCCAGGTGGACATTGTGCCATTGATCACCACTCTCTGCGTGCGTATACACATATATACATACAACCAGATTGATGGCAATGGTTTTGTTCACCCTTGTGGATTTTGATGGCCACATGGTAAAATAAAGAGCAGCAGGAAACAAGAAGGTGATGCTGTCAAGCAGGGAGGCAGGACAAGAGAGAATGAAACAGACAGTTCCTCTGTTTTTATAGAAGGGTAGTAAGGAAGTGGGAGTGGGCTAACCACCGCACCTGCAGGAAGGGTCAGACCCACCCCCAGGGAGGAGTCAGGAGGACCTGGGGTCAGGGTCAAGACCATTCCCCCAGGAAGTTTAACCCTTTACACTATATTAGTATGTTTAGACTGATCATCCTTGTATAACTGACAAAAATCACAGAGAAGGATAGTATTTTTGTGGAAGAAGCTGACTATTTGGGGAAAAAATCCCTTTATGAGACAGTATGACTTCACATTGCCAAACTATTCTTTTTACTCAAGTAGCTACCACACTGGAAAACAAAATCCCACAAAGCAAGGCTGAGTGATGAGAAAGTAAGATGACATGCCCCAAAAAGGCAACCTGGACAGCAGTGTGCACTTTATGTCCTTAGTGCTGCATGAAACTAAAGCTGCTCTGAGAAGCAGCCGAGAACACTCTCATCATTATCATCACACCAAACTCACACACATATGCACACATTTTGGACCATTCAGAAACAGTAAAATTTTGAATAAGGCTTTTCTGTTTCACAGTTGCAAGCCCAGCTCAAATCAAAATTGTTTCAGGCAGAAGTGCTTCAAATGTCTTCAATTTTCTATCCGTAGCAATATACTGCTGAAAAATAGATGTATAATCATAGAATCACAGAATCATAAAATCAACCAGGTTGGAAGAGACCTCCAAGATCATCCAGTCCAACCTATCACCAAGCCCTATCCAGTCATCTAGACCATGGCACTAAATGCCTCATGCACTCTTTTCTTGAACAACTCCAGGGATGATGACTCCACCACCTCCCTGGGCTTACAAGTCCTGACATATTGATGAGGCCTTTGCAGCTTAGAAACTGTTCTTTAAATCTACATGACTTTTCCTTTGCAAACATAATTTTGGTGGTGATGTCCAAAGTGTGAGCAGCTTCTCTGTTCTGAGCTCACTTTATCTCCAAGAACCAGAGATCTGGCTTTCCTACCCATCCTTGTTTTCCTGAAATCTTTTATGGACCCTGAAAGAAGGCAATCAAAATATATCCTACAATCTCACCTCCATGGCTCTTTAGCAAGACCTGCCCTATGCCAGGAGAAGGCAGCCTCACCTCCTTTATGGAAGAAGGTTGCCCGTCAGGTAAGGATTTAAAATACCACCCAGCTCATCAAATGGACTAACTGGTAAGCACACAGAAAGAACAACCAGGAAAGTAAGCACTTCAGCTGAAGACTATGGTACTTCCTCATTTCTGTTACAAACATACAGCTGGTGAAAACTTTGCCAAGGGCACTTAAATTTGGCTTTGCATCTTTAATTTTACATGACATGATACTGATACATAAATTCCATCTGTGATAAAGGAACGAACAAACCATCCCTTGTGGTTGAAAAGCTGTAAAATGCCACTTAAATGTGCAGCGCATTTCTTCATATGTTGATTTCATAGCCCTACCTAAAATAGGGCTAAAAAGGCTTTCTCAGTAAAACCACAGGAGTTATCCTTACAGCACAGTCTAACTTTTGTTGTTGTTGCAACCAACACATTTAATTATTTACAGTTTTATGCTGAAGAAAATGCTGAAGGACTGAGAAATCTATTTGAAAGACTGAAGATAATTGGAAAACAGAGAGTACTTCCAGCATGTAAGGAGGATTATATTTAGCTGGAATGTGTTGCCTTACTTGCTAAATTCACTTTACAGCACCCTGAAATTAGAGGGATGCCTGGTGGCCTGAGGACAAAAAGAGTCAGAGATGCTGTGGTTCTGATTCCACCACCAGGCTAGCCTCAAGGTTCTGGCACCCAATGCTGAGAAAGTGGAAACTGACCTTTCCATTGAGTGGTGAACTGTTAGTTTCAATGTCTTCCCTGCTCAAAGCTTGCTAGGCTTATCTATCAGTCTATTAATTCTATCAGTCTATTAATTCTATCAGTCATAGGATATCTATGACTGATAGAATTAATGTATGTCCATCTAGGTAGATACAAAGGTTACATTAAGTTTATAGCAGCTTCTCTGGGTTTCACTAGGCTGTAATATTTTTTTTTCATGAAGTCAGAACTTTGATTTAACAATTATGATTATAATTTTACAACATGAATTCTGTTGACTGCATTAGTGCTAGACCTAATCTCCAAAAAACACCAATGAATTGCTCTTCAGAAAGTAAGTCTGACTACAAAGATCATCCAGCACGGTTTTTGCTAGCTGTTGCTGAGAAATAATGAACAGTTGAAGAGTTACAGCTTGGGGAATGGTGTGTCTCATCATTTCTGTTGATTTTTGGTATTGCTCAATGTGTCTGTCGTTCATCCTCCTTCCTCAAACTGTATCTTTCAACTGTTCCATTGAGCAAAATTGCTTCAGTTAAGAGATTCCTTTGCTGAACCTATGCTCTTTGCTTTTCAGTGACTTCTGAGAAAGCCAAGTGAAGCTTGCAGAATGTGCTCGTGAAAATGACAGGGATCTGGAAGCTCTCAGAAATCAACTTAGGAGCCTAAAAACATCTGGACAGCAATGCTGCATGTTCCAGAGAAAGGATCCGGTAGGACATAGGAGCCTAAAATGTATCTTCAGAACTTGAACTTAAGGCCGCTTGTAATGACCAGAGCTTACCCAATTTCAGCTGTTTTGGGTTCCAAGTTTGGGGTGTCTTTCAAATTGCATAGAGGACTGTTGATGATGTAGTTTAAGAATGCAAGCAAACCATATCAGGAATAAATAGCATTGGAAGGTAGTACTATCATAGTCAGCTACAGATGCATCACTTGGTATATAACTATCTTCCTAGTGATTGTTGTTTTGAAGTCTGATAATTTTTATTAGTGAAAACAAAACCAAGAAGGTAAAAAAAAAAAAAAAAGTGAACAGCAACTGAACTAATTGCATCAGTTTAAATTTACTGATCATTAGAAGAAAATATTTATTTGCTCCTGACAAGTTTTGGACAGTCAACACAAATGAAGATTATTCTTATATGCAATTGTGACATAGTTATGTTAGTTTCAGGGACCAAATAGTAACACATCCCCAATAAAATGTTCAGGCTCCAAATCTAGGGCCTCAAGATATTGGTTTTACCCAGAAAGATTGACACTGACCCTTTTGAAAGCTTATGCTGCAACCAGCAGTATTCCATCCACAGATACAAAGGTGAGCTTTGCAAATCTGATGAACTTACTTAAGTCCTTAATGCCCTTGGAGCAAGGTGTCTATATACCAAAAGAGGTAGAAGTCAGATCAAACTCCAGTTCCATAACAAATGGACAAGCAGACAATACAAGAAAACCAAGGTTCTCTTTAGCTTAACCCTCTTCAGGTGTCAGAGTAAAATTCAGACACGAGTCTACATTCCTAAAGTGATACCATTGCATCTTGTCACACAAAAAAATGAAAGAGAAAATAGAGTATGACCTAAAAGTAGAATTTTAAAATGTGGCAACTGAAACTAGTAATGGATATGGTAATGGGTATGACAATCACTAGGATGTTCTCAAAAAGCAATCAAAACGTTTATTATCTCTGGATTGTTCAACAGTTTCTACTAGGTAGATGGAAACAACTTTGATTTACAGCATGTTTTCATGGAGGTATGAATTGTCAGCTTGATTTTTTTGGCACTCATAGAATGATAGGATTTCAGAAGCAGATTCACTGCTCTAATCATAATCATAATACAGGAGATTTAATATCCTAGAGAAAAAAAAAAAAGGTTGTCTAAAGCAAAGGGAAAATCATTGTTCAGTCTTGTACACCTAATAAGAAAATATGGCAGTTTAATGCATTAATGTAATTAAAGCAAGCAAGAAAGATGAATTCTCTTCATCTCTTCAGTATGCAGGAGGTGTGCTCTCAAACTGTCATGTACGCTGCATCACTCCTGATTCCATAACCAGTTCATAACACAATAAAAGGATTATTATTCTATCAAGCCTTGCATAGCAACCTCTTAAGAACATTTCTGGGAAAAAAACAAACAAACAAACAAACAACTAAACACAAAAACCCCCCCACACTACTGTTTTCAGATACTGCTCTTCAGCAGAGCACACATATAGGCTATGAGTTAACACCTGGACGTAAACAATGACACTTGATGGAGAGAGAAACAACCATTCACACAGATGGTTTCAGTTAGGAAGTACATGCTCATGTAAATGGCTGTGCAGAAATAAAAGCAGGCTGTCCTCTCACCTGAAAACAGACCTTCAAAGCATCTACTAGTCAATTGAATAAAAATCAATGGCTCATTCCACCGAGGATGTCTGTGTAGCTGCACATGGATTAAACTCCAGCTAGCAAAAGTTTTCACTTTTAGGTTGTAATTCCATACAAGAACAGACTCTGTAATGATTTCTCCTTGTCATTGCTAAGCACTTAGAAACATCATGGCGAAAGTGTGTTCTGTGCTGTGACTTGACAGTCTGAAGAAAAGACATGCTAGCAATCTAGCATTGCATTTGAAAATGTAGATGTCAAGAAAGTGTTTATGTTTTCCAGACTGTATCTCTGAGATATTCACTGTTCCTATTTCCAGTCTATAGTGAACTAAAATCTGAAGGACTCCTTATACCACCAAAAGCTTCTTAAAGTTTGCAGAACTGTTGATATTTGGTTTGTTTCCCTGTCAGTCTGCTCTTGACATTCAACCCAAGGTGATTATTTGATCTGGATCATGTGTCAGTTACAGATATGATTCATGATTCGGGATTGATCTATGGTAGAAGGAAGCTGGCAGCAGATTCGTGCCCAGTTTCTGGGTGATGCTCAGGATGTCCTTGTGTGCAGCAGGAGTGCTTTGTCCACCCTGTTTCTTTGTGGCCCAATACCTTCTCTCCTGATTGACCTGGGGAACAACTTGCCCACTGCAGTTCATTTGTGCGGTTCATCGTGAACATTATCACAAAACATTTTATGACTTAAACTATCAAATACTCCATTAAGTTATTATTGTCATTAATTCTGTGGTTGGTGTTGTGGTAGTGCTGAGGCACTAAACAGGAGGGATGAGTGGGTTGAATTGATGAATCAAGGACTGTGATGATGGTAAAGAGAAAGCTGTGATTTGCAAAATGTCAGAGAAACCTGGAAATCCTTGACAAAGGTTGAGCATGTAAATCTACCCAGCATGTAAACCATCACTAGAAGTCCTTCATGGTAATACATTCCTGGACCAACAGATCTGCTTGAGCTTCTTGACATGTAAATCTGGAGTTGAATCATAGAATCATGAAATCAACAAGGTTAGAAGAGAACTCCAAGATCATCCAGTCCAACCTATCACACAGCCCTGTCCAAACAACAAGACCACAGCACTGTCTCATCCAATCTTTTCTTGATCACCTCCAGGATGGCAACTCCACCACTTCCCTGGGCAGCCCATTCCAATGGCAAATCACTCCCTCTGGGAAGAACATCCAGCCTAGACCTCCCCTAGCACAACTTTAAACTGTTTCCCCTTGTTCTATTGCTGTTTGCCTGGGAGAAGAGACCAACCCTCCCCCAGCTACAACCTCCCTTCAGGTAGTTGTAGACAGCAATGAGGCCACCCCTGAGCCTCCTCTTCTCCAGGCTGCACACTCACAGCTCCCTCAGCCTCTCCTCATAGAGTTTGTGTTCCAGGCCCCTCATCAGCCTTGTCACCTTTCTCTGGACACATTCCAGTATCTCAACATCTCTCTTGAATTGAGAAGCCCAGAACTGGACACAGTACTCAAGGTGTGACCTGACCAGGGGAAGAATAACCCTCTTCCCCCCCTGACCAGGGGAAGAATAACCTCCCTCCTCCTACTGGCCGCACTGTTCCTGATCCAGGCCAGGTTGCCATTGGCCCTCTTGGCCACCTGGGCACACTGCTGGCTCATGTTCAGCTACTATCCACCAGTACCTCCAGGTCCCTTTCTGCCTGGCTGCTCTCCAGCCACTCTGTCCCCAGCCTGTAGTGCTGCTTGGGATTGTTGTGGCCAAAGTGCAGAACCCTGCACTTGGCCTTGTTAAATCTCATCCCATGGCCTCTGCCCACCCATCCAGCCTGTCCAGGTCCCTCTGCAGGGCTCTCCTACTCTCCAACAGATCCACACCTGCTCCTAGCTTGGTGTCATCCACAAACTTACTGATGCTGAATTCAATCCCCTCACCTAGGTCGTCAATAAACAGTTCATATCACCAGCGCATATCACTTCATTAGGTAATTTGATTAGTATAATAGAGGAATTTGGTTGGACTGAGACGAACAGCAGTGTTACAAGTTTTTTCAACTGCCTAAGCTTGAGTTCTCATCTTTAGAACTGTCCCTCCATGTTCTTTACACACTTCACAACTTCTGCAATAAATGAGGCAAACTGCACATTTCTTCAGAAGCGAAACCAGTTTTATCTCCCAAGTATGACAACCCATGCTCTGACTGACACAGTATTTCTATGGGGAGAAATAATAGCATATAAACACGCAGTTGGAATACCTTAACATGACAATATAGGAGAGGGATGAGTTAAACTGCAGAAACTTGGTTATTTCCTAGATTTTGAGTGTATGGCTCAACAACCTTTATGTTTTATTTATAAATGTAATTCTATTCGTCTTTGAAAATTACTCCTTCCAAAGATTAATAGAGTTGGACATTTCAAACTCTCAACACACAGTCTTCATCACAAACCTAACAAAGCAATTATAGCATCCGGTTGTTGTCCTTTCGTATGGGCTGTACTACTGCAACGACTGAGGTGCACCTTTTTTTTTGAGGCCTTTACAGCCATTCTGCTGTGTGGAAGAATACCAGGGTTCAGGATTTTGTGACTCGATCAAAGGTTCTCAAGGAAAGTTTTTTTCCAGTGTTTGCAACTAGTCTGCTCCCTCTCTCTCTCCCCCTCTCCCTTTCTCTCCCCCTCTCCCTTTCTTTTTTTCTTTTGTTTTTCCCCACAATCTATTTATTCATCCAGCTCATCACATACTAATTTTCCTACTACCTTCTTCCTTTTCCTTTACATAATTGGAATGTCCTTTTCTGCTTTTCAGATGGGTTCTGCCACATGTATGACCTAATTTTCAACAATTCTGATACTTTTAAATCAGCAGTAAATTCCAGGGGAAAAAAAGTTCATCTTTACACTGAAGAAGCTCAATCATAAAGCCATCTCTTTTATGTATGCATCATTAGCCTGAACACCTCATCCGATCTGCTGCTCTTCTGAATGTCTTCCCAGTGGCAGAGAATGAATAAAAACATTATTAAACCCCACAGGCCTATAATGACCTATATCAGTGTCTCTATGGCAGAAACAAATGATGTATATCTATTTAGAAGTATTTTGTTTCACTTGATGCCTCACGAATACACTTTAAGATTCTAAAAGTGGGTGCATGATTTTAGGACCAACAGCACATTGATTTATTGTTTAACAGAGTGGGAATCATAAAGCCCTTTTATGTTCCAAATGGCAGGAGCAGGGGAAATGAGTTAGTAGGCAGGAAAGTAGTCTGTTGCTGGAATCAGTACCATTGCTAGATCACTACAATACGATATTGATAATGTCTAACCAGCTAAAAAAAAAAACAAACAAACTTCCTTGGAAATATTTTTTACAATTATATGTTGCCAGAGAAAACCCTGTCAGACTGGTTGTGTCAGAACTAAGCTGCTCAGCCACCATGCTGTCTTTCAAAGGTGTGGGGAAAACAAAGAGCTGTTGTCTGTACTCTTTATGTCTTCCTAGACCCAGCTATGAGTCTTCATTCATTTTGTGGTTGCAGTTTCCTGAAGCAAAAATCTGACTGGATTTTATGGAAGTCCTATTTATTAAAGCTATTTTGATGTCTAGCAATGCACAGTCACTGCTGAAATCATTGTCTGAGGCCCAGCAAGAATCCAGCACTGAGGCTCCATCAACAGGCACAACTGCCCTAAATGGACATTTTTATGGTGCTTAGATTCTTGTAACTTCTCCATACAAACAAAAGTGTTTGCCTTATCAGTAAGTATAGCAACTAGTGTGTTGGGAATGGTAGGACTTGTAGTGCTGTACAGCTGCTTGATCTTCACACACTGGAACATAAGCCATGAGTTCAGAATGTATAAAGGGGAAAAGTACTGAGTTAAGTAAATAAAGGGTTGAAATGACCTTGTAAAATGATTACAACAGACAAAACTGTAAAACACGAACCTGCTGCTTTTGTTAATCCTTGCTTATCTAGTTGCTAACGCACAAGGTCCATCTTGATGAGATACGTACTGAGGTCTGTCTTAATGACCAATTAGGATTTGGCATGATCTTTTAGCTTGTATGTTAAGTTATATAACCAAGTGCTGAAAGTACAATAAACGGAACTTAGCTTGCATCAAGCTGCTCCCCGTCTCTCAATCATGGCACTAGTGGAATGCCTCATGTAGCTAGCTTTTTCTATCTAATTGGCCGCTACCATGGAGACTACACCCAGCACTGTTCAACCGTTAGGCCTTGCAAGTTAGCAACAAGTTCTCTGTGGTCACCTGTGGCCAATATTGCTAAAACCTGTGCTGTGCCCTGCACATGGTGTGGGAGGACATGTGGACTGTATGTGGCCACGGATGCTCAGACAAGTGGGTGTTTGAGGAAGGAAAAGAGGCAGACTCAAACACAGACCTCCAGAGCACTGTCTTGGCATCCAGGCTACTACTCTTGAGAATGTGGATCTTGGTCACTGTCTATTTATATCTTGATATAAACTACATCTCTTTCAGCAAAAGGATATTACTTAAATCTGTCTTCCTGCCTGAAACCCATAGTGCTCATCATCAATTCCCACCTTCTCTTTTGCCTTCCCCATGACTTTTCTACACAGATACACATCCTTTACTTTCAACAGATGTGGAACCCTCTTGATCCCATGTATTTTGTCTGTATCCAGACGCATTTTCTTCATCATATGATCTTTATTTGATCTTCTTATCTGGAGTTTTACTTGCATGATTTTGCACAACATTACAAATTATATTTTTATTTCAGTATTTGCACAGCCCAGCATAATTTGCCAAGGGAGGTGTTTTACAAACAATATTAGTATTATTTTGAAGACTTAGTTCTGAGGAATCACAGAACAGATGCTTATGTTTAAATGCATTTGTTTTCACTGTGTGCCCTCTATTATGGTTTTGCCCTACTGAGTGATATTGGTGAAATGATTTTTATTTATCTGTAAGATACCAACAGCATGATCTGCTTCAGGTGCACTGTGTTGGCTTGTCTTCCTCTGAGAGATGGAGGTGATACTTGACATAACCTTGCGTGACCTTCTGAGAGCAGAGTAGCTGGAGAGCAGCCAGGAAGAAAGGGACCTGGAGGTACTGGTAGATAGTAGGCTGAAGATGAGCCAGCAGTGTGCCCAGGTGGCCAAGAGAGCCAATGGCATCCTGGCCTGTATTAGGAACAGTGTGGCCAGTAGGACAAGGGAGGTTATTCTTCCCTTATACTCAACACTGGTCAGGCCACACCTTGAGTACTGTGTCCAGTTCTGGGCTCCTCAATTCAAGAGACATGTTGAGAGATACTGGAACATGTCCAGAGAAGAGAAACAAGGCTGATGAGGGGCCTGGAACACAAACCCTGTGAGAAGAGGCTGAGAAAACTGAGGTTGTTTAGCCTGGAGAAGAAGAGGCTCAGGGGTGACCTCATTGCTGTCTACAAGTACTTGAAGGGAGGTTGTAGCCAGGTGGGGGTTGGTCTCTTCTCCCAGGCAAACAGCACTAAAAACAATAGGACACAGTCTCAGGTTGTGCCGGGGGAGGTATAGGCTGGATGTTAGGGGGAAGTTCTTCCCAGAGGGAGTGATTTGCCGTTGGAATGGGCTGCCCAGGGAGGTAGTGGAGTCACAGTATCACAGTATCACCAAGGTTGGAAGAGACCTCACAGATCATCAAGTCCAACCCTTTACCACAGAGCTCAAGGCTAGACCATGGCACCAAGTGCCACGTCCAACCTTGCCTTGAACAGCTCCAGAGACAGCAACTCCACCACCTCCCCGGGCAGCCCATTCCAGTGTCCAATGACTCTCTCAGTGAAGAATTTTCTCCTCACCTCAAGCCTAAACTTCCCCTGGTGCAGCCTGAGGCTGTGTCCTCTCGTTCTGGTGCTGGCCACCTGAGAGAAGAGAGCAACCTCCCCCTGGCCACAACCACCCCTCAGGTAGTTGTAGACAGCAATAAGGTCACCCCTGAGCCTCCTCTTCTCCAGGCTAAACAATCCCAGCTCCCTCAGCCTCTCCTCGTAGGGCTGTGCTCGAGGCCTCTCACCAGCCTCGTTGCCCTTCTCTGGACACGCTCAAGCATCTCAATGTCCCTTCTAAACTGGGGGGCCCAGAACTGAACACAGTACTCAAGGTGTGGTCTAACCAGTGCAGAGTACAGGGGCAGAATGACCTCCCTGCTCCTGCTGGCCACACCATTCCTGATGCAGGCCAGGATGCCACTGGCTCTCTTGGCCACCTGGGCACACTGCTGGCTCATGTTCAGGTGGGTATCGATCAGCACCCCCAGATCCCTCTCTGTTTGGCTGCTCTCCAGCCACTCCGACCCCAGCCTGTATCTCTGCATGGGGTTGTTGTGGCCATCCCTGGAGGTGTTCAAGAAAAGATTGGATGAGGCACTTAGTGCCATGGTCTAGTTGAGTGGATAGGGCTGGGTGCTAGGTTGGACTGGATGATCTTGGAGGTCTCTTCCAACCTGGTTGATTCCATGATTCTATGGTTTCCAAAAGGAGCTCTGTTTTCTCCATGCAGCAAACCTGTGCCATTGTGTACTTAAAGCTTCCTGCTATGCACAGTATTTTACATTTGTTCAGTGTTGATGGCAATGGTAATGCTTCATAAATTTAGGATTTAGGTTGTACAGAACTCTGGATCCACTGAGACACTTAGAAATTAAAGAACTGCTCTCTCTTGATATACCTCTCGGTCTCACAAAACATGTTTCTTGGGTGGATAGTTCCTTTGACAATGTTTGGGCAGAGTTTCATTCTATTCCATTCTTATGAATAGTGGCACCATTCTTATCTAAGTAAGTTAAGCTCAGAGAAAATTGTATTTTTCTACTATAGTGAAGTAATCGAAGTTGCTTTCTTTGTCACTCAAACATGTTTGAAGGTAAAGAAATAAATAAGCACAAGTCTGAACTTTAATGAGGTATTTTTTCAATCAAAGGACAATCAGTTCTCTTTCTCCATCTTTATATCTACAAAATCCCATGCAGAAAATTGCCTCCTCCCATGCCAGTTTCAGAGTCTGTGAGGGATGTTCACTGTTTTGAGGGGCACTGCTGACAAAACCCCAAACAACCTCAGAAAACCCTACATTTTCCAATGTTAGAGTAGTGAATTCTTCATTTTTTCTTAAACCATTTCCTACACACTGCAATGTTAAAAGAGTTATATCAGAATGCAAATATCTATGTAGGGCTTATGTACTGGTGTAACAGTGTTCACAAACCTAGCTTACATCTGGATAGTTTCCTTTTTGACACGTTCTCACTGTCAGTCTATTTTATTTTTATACCAGAGACCTTCAGAATGGATAGGCTTTTCTCTGGTGGTGGATTGGCAGCTGAAAGGTAAACAAACTATCTTCCTTCTCTGGAAGGCTTTATTTACACACATTCTAGACACAGCAATGAAGGTACAGACCTGCTTTTCTGTGTGCTGTAAAGCCCACCAAGCAATCTTTCATTAATTAAGTGATATCAGTGACTATCAAGAGGGTATTTTAAAATGTGCTGCCTTTTGAGAAGGAAAAAATGTTTACCACTTACCTTCCTTTTTTGGTTGTTGTTTTAGTTGATTCTTTTACATCAGTTAACATCCTTGAAATGGGAGCTTATGATAACTTGAATATGAATAATCAGAGGAGTAGTCACTGTATTTGCTTATTCTGATCTTTATTCTAGGTCAGCACCTTGAAATCTCTTCATCACTAGAAAGCACAAGACAAAATCAGCTATATGACAGGACACCCATATCACTGCTTGAACTGCTGTCTTTCCCTCATTTCCATGACTTTCAGAGTTGTTGCAGCTGCTGAATTTCAGGCATATGTACAGTGCATGGGATTATGAAATTTTCTCTAGCCAGCGAATCCCACTCTGCAAAGAACAAAACAAAAACTTCACCAGCCTCTTGACATGCTGGCACCTTCTATTGGAGCATCCTTTAGTTTGTACACAGTGCTGGATTCTGCTGGTTAGACGAGTCAGTGTGAGAGAGAAGAAAGTATGTAGAAAATCAGGTAATTCAGGCACGAGTTACTTAGGACTTTGATTAGGACTTTGGATAAGGCTTCTGCTTAGGGACTTCTACTAGCTTCTTTTTCTGTTAAGGACTTCTGGGATCACTTCTGCTAAGGACGCTCTGAGACTCTATAATGCTGGGGATTCTACTACACTGTAATAAAGGACTTCTGGAAGGACTCCTGAGATTCTCTACCCTCTGCATTTCTAGACTTCCAGTACTTGATGGGATTAATATATTTGTCACCCAATGGCCCTTGAATCAAGGGATGCTATGATTACATCAGCCCTCTGAAAGGGAGGTGCAATACCAGGTCTCAGGGTCCATAAATGGGCTCAGGTAGTTCCATCAGTTGCAAGTAGTTCCTTGTGCTTCCCAATGTTTTGGTTTCACAAACCATGACACCTGAGATTTCTGTGCCAGTCTTCTGTGTGATTCTGTCAAAGTTTATGTGATTAGCATCCTCACACCAACAATAACTGGAGCCTTCCTCTTGGTTGACAGAGGATGATCATGGACATCTAGAGCCTTACTGAGATTCTGTTCCACTGCCTGCATACTGTGAATACAAGGAAGAGCTATGTTACAGTCAGTGGGTAGGAGATGTGTCTTCTCTCAGACCTGAACTTCTTGACACTTGTCAGAAAAAGAGCCTTGGGCACACTTTGGCTGACAATCCAGAAGAAAAACAGAAGAGCCTTTAGTGAAGGTAGATACACCAGATGTTTATATCAGGATTTTGCTAAGCGGCTGCTGAAGGAACAGCATTTTTTTTCCTCAAGTCAGATGAAAATCTGCAAGGATATGCCATAAGTGAAACAATTCCTATTAAATTTAAATGAATTTGATAAAAATTTGCACTAAATCAAACCAAGAATACCTAACTTGGAAAGCTGCATTCAATTTTATCATGCCTTTGTATTTTCCCAGTGTAGTTCTCACCTCAGTTGCCTTTCCTTTTCAAACGTCCAGGGAGATTTTGCAACATAGTGTTTAGGAAATAACTTCCTACTGGGGGCAAATATGTTTTTGCCACTTCTTTCCATCTGATGATCCAAGTGTACACACAGTTTTCACTAAACATGAAGCAATTGAACTGCATCATCGGTGTCATGGCTATGACCTAAAGGGCAAGCCTTACATGTGCTGTTTTCACATGGTCAGTGATGTGCAAGAGGCAGAAGGTTCCGTGCAGACAGGGCAGTACCTGTCCTGTGGCCTCTGCCTTGATCCTGCTCAGGACAAAGGACACATGCACATACCAAAAGATCATGCTGTGGACATGGCAACAGGGGCAATAAGATGACCCCTGACATCCCTTAGATCCTTCACACTCATTTTGGAATGTTCCAGAGCACAACACTGCGTACACTCAGCAAACTCCACCAGAGGGGATGAGTCCAAGGCACCAGAGACTACGAAAGGTGCAAAATTAACCAGGCTGTGCTGACTTTCCACCACTTCAGAATGAGTTAAAGACTACATGGCATGGCACTGGAGCCTGGGGTGCTAATCTGTCTGTCTCCCTTTGGTTATCTCTGTCCTCTCTTCTCCTTCTCTCTTCAATTGCTTTTGACTATGTGTGATACCAAAGAAGCACACCTCCTTTACTGTGTTGCCATCACTCTTTGTGCTTAATGACTAGTGCAATTGGGTTCAACAGTTGTTTAGTGCTGGATTCACCTTTGTCCATCTGCAAGGGAGCCCAGCATGGCCCTGTATCTAGATCCAGGGTTTAAAGCTCAGGCTATGTAATCTTAAATTGGTGTAGTTGGCAGGATCCCTTCATTTCAGCACAGAAGTGGTTGTTAAAAAGGAAACTAGGGCATTGATAGGTCTTTTCCCCAGAGGTAAAATAGGAATTGTTACTGGGATGTGAAGACTTTTTACCCTCAAGGACTAATAACTATTTCACACCCTCAGAGGGCTGATAACAGATGAAACATAAAAATGACCTCTCAGAGAAGGAGATAGACATATCCCTGCTTTTGACAAAACTTGGACGGTATGATATTTGTGCCTTGCTGTCAGGAATGACCTAGTCTCAAAATAATTGGCATGACACACAAGCTGTGATAGATCGAATAACTCTGTAATCAAAAGAACAAAAATCTAAATTCAACAAGGGAAAAACAATAGCCTGTGTGGTGTCAGGAGCAGTCCTAACAGATGTCCAGCAAGAGAAGCAGGCCAGCTGACAAGCAGTCCCTGCAAGATGTGGTAAAGGCAATCAGGAACACATAAAAGAGGCTGGGAGTCTCAAAGAACAGGCAGTGAAAGTGCAGAATAGTGGGCAGTTAGAATCATCTTTGGAAGAGGGTGCTGGCTGGGGATTGAGCCGTGCTTCAGAGGAACAGAAATTCAGGACAAGTGGTATTGAAGCATTGTGGAAGGGCAAAGCAGAAAGCCTGGTTCTTGGTATCTAGAAGAATTAGAATATGTCAAGGAAATATATTCTGAAGTGGAAGAGGCATTGAGGTCTTTCATAAAAACACAGGTGTCCCTTATTCCCCTGGATAACATTCAGAGAAATATCCTAGAGGACCAGGAGAAATGGAGACTGAGAATGTTTGGACTGTATCACTTTACAGCAGAGATCCTATCACGTTGTTGGAAGAAGCAGCTCAGTGATATTAGGAACCTAGGGTATTTCTTATTGCAAGTGATCCTCTAGAGCCCTGGTCCTAATGTTGCCAAGCTGGTAACACCAATCCAAAAGCAAGTTCATGCCATCTTAGCCACTACTGACATAGAAGATATGCAATGGACAGGGGAAGGGCAACTGACGTCGTCTACCTAGACCTGAGTAAGGCATTCGACTCTGTCCCACATGACATCCTGGTCACCAAACTGGAAAAGCACAAACTGGATGGGTGGAGCACTCACTGGATAAGGAATTGGCTGGATGGTGGCATGCAGAGAGTGGTGATCAATGGCACAATGTCCACCTGGCGACCGGTGACAAGTGGTGTTCCTCAGGGGTCAGTGCTGGGACCAGTGCTCTTTAACATCTTTGTCAGTGATATGGACAGAGGAATTGAGTGCACCCTCAGCAAGTTTGCAGATGACACCAAGCTGTGTGACACAGTTGACTTGCTGGAGGGCAGGGATGCCATCCAGAGAGACCTGGACAGGCGGGAGAGGTGAGCCCAGGCCAACCTCATGACGTTTAACAAGGCCAAGTGTAAGGTCCTGCACCTGGGTCGGTGCAATCCCAGGCACAGATACAGGCTGGGTGATGAATGGCTGAGAGCAGCCCTGAGGAGAAGGACCTGGGGGTCTGGGTCGACGAGAAGCTCAACATGAGCCGGCAGTGTGCACATGCAGCCCAGACAGCCAACCGAGTGCTGGGCTGCATCAAGAGAAGTGTGGCCAGCAGGGCAAGGGAGGTGATTCTCCCCCTTTACTCTGCTCTCGTCAGACCCCACCTGGAGTACTGTGTGCAGTTCTGGAGCCCCCAATACAAGAAGGACATGGAACTGCTGGAGCGGGTCCAAAGGAGAGCCACGAAGATGATCAGAGGGCTGGAGCAGCTCTGCTATGAGGACAGGCTGAGAGAGTTGGGGCTCTTCAGCCTGGAGAGGAGAAGGCTTCGAGGAGACCTTATAGTGGCCTTCCAGTATTTGAAGGGAGCTTACAGGAAAGCTGGGGAGGGACTATTTACAAGGCCTAGTAATGTTAGGACGAGGGGGAATGGGTTTAAGCTGGAAGAGGGGAGATTTAGACTGGATGTTAGGAGGAAGTTCTTTACAGTGAGGGTGGTAAGGCACTGGAACGGGTTGCCCAGGGAGGTTGTGGATGCTTCCTCCCTGGAGCTGTTTAAGGTCAGGCTGGATGAGGCCTTGGGCGAGCTGCTCTAGTGGGAGGTGTCCCTGCCTGTGGCAGGGGGTTGGAGCTGGATGATCCTTGAGGTCCCTTCCAACCTAAATCATTCTATGATTCTATAAGATATGGCTTTTATGGTCTTCCAGAAGCTGACAGTGACCATTTGGCTTTTACATAGGATGGTGTGCAGTTTACTTATACTCACTTTCCTCAAAGCTATCTGTATTCATCTACACTTGCTCATCATACCTGGGACCAGGAGTTCACCAAAGTTACCCCAGGGGAAGAGGTCAAAGTATATCAGGAAACAGACTTACTGGTTGCCCTGACACCACCATAGCAAATCAGAACTAGAAGGAGTTAGTTACCTCCTTTGAAAATTTAAGCCTCACAATTCCACCTGAGCAAATGTCATCTTCCTCCACTGAAGTAAAATTCTTATGTATATGGTGAAATCCTAACTACTCTTGCACAAATAGTAATCCTGAGAATAGAAAGTATTTGAAGCATGATTTAGGATTATTGGTATCCTGGAAGAAGCATATCCCTGATTTTTCTATCACAGCTAGGGCATTGTGTGACCTGACTTGTAAAAAGACTGCTTGGCATTAGACCGCTTCCCATGACCGCTTTCCTTTTAACATCTTTGTCAGTGATATGGACAGAGGAATTGAGTGCACCCTCAGCAAGTTTGCAGATGACACCAAGCTGTGTGGCACAGCTGACTTGCTGGAGGGCAGGGATGCCATTCAGAGGGACCTGGACAGGCTGGAGAGGTGGGCCCAGGCCAACCTCATGACGTTTAACAAGGCCAAGTG
>WAAF01018409.1:0-32433 GCA_013400475.1 Tricholaema leucomelas | reverse complement strand
TGCTTCCTCCCTGGAGATGTTTAAAGCCAGGCTGGATGAGGCCTTGAGCAACCTGCTCTAGTGGGAGGTGTCCCTGCCTATGGCAGGGGGTTGGAGCTGGATGATCCTTGAGGTCCCTTCCAACCTAAACCATTCTATGATTCTATGATTCTATGAGGAAGCACTAAAATTACTGGGTTTTGAGGCAGGAATATATCAGCCCTTGGGACCTATCCATCCCGCTGACATAGTGAATCGGATTTCACGATCCTTGGGATGTTTATGCATAAGTTGCAGTGTGGGCCAGACAGACTAACCTGACCTACAGGATTTTAATCATGGTTTCAAGGAGGTGGAAAAGTGGTATTCTATATGGGAAAAGGGTCTTTTTGCAGTTAACCAGGATTTGCAGGAAGCCGATAAGATCATTTGGGACCAAGCAATTACACTTTAAGGTCTTGAAACTGCTACTGCCTGGGACCTCACCTTCTGTGGGAATGGTGCAGAGGCAAACAGTGACAAGATGGCATGCTCAGTTAGATCGCTTTCTCCAGTCATGTGAGGCAATTGAAGGAGCACCCAAGCTCCTTCAAATCCAAGATTCTTTTGCTTATCATGCAGATCAGGAACCTCCCACTTGGAGTGTAAAACCTGTACTACCATTTGAGCCCCACCTTAATAATGCCTGGTACACTGATGCATCCTCCCAAA
This sequence comes from Tricholaema leucomelas, assembly GCA_013400475.1. Lineage (NCBI taxonomy): Eukaryota > Metazoa > Chordata > Aves > Piciformes > Lybiidae > Tricholaema lacrymosa > Tricholaema leucomelas. The sequence continues at coordinate 31,743 of WAAF01018409.1, read as the reverse complement.
GGATGGGAAAGGAAAGATGTGGTGGTATTGAGCAGAAGCACTCCATACTGACACCAAAGATGAAATGATAATAGAATATAGCCTGCAGGTGTGAGAAGTAGTGGCAGTTTAAAGAGTGTTTATCAGAGAGGCTGAAATTAAGTATTAATCTATATTAATTAATATCAATTAATAATAATATATAATAGTAATCAGCTATACTACTTAATGTAAATTAAGTATTCATCTACATGGACTACTACACTGGTTATAAGGGTACAGTGAATTGCTCCCCTTTTGGAAGCAGGATAGTTGGAGGTGAGCAGATCACCCATATGACAGAAGGAAAAGTGGGAGAAGATCTTGAACACTGCAAGACTGAGCACCTTCCTGGTGGATGGGTGGCTGCACCCCAAACAGTAGACCATCTGGCTCATCTCTTAAATAATCAAGTGAACTCACTGACCTGCTTAGCTTCTTCCTGCCATGATAGAGAGGGTTTATTTGGGAGCTGAAACTGAAGAATTGAAACGAGACTCTTTACTGAAATGGTTACACATGAAACATAGTCATTCTGGGGTTACAGAACCATTCAGGGAAGTGGGCTGTAGAGGGTGGTCTGTAACTATCAATGTAACACTGTTGCTTCTGCATGCAGCACGTGATCTACGTCATCTACATCATCTACGTCATCTACCGTCTTTAAGAGATGGCAACCCCCTAAAAACCCTGCCTCTGCATGTATGAGATGAAAAGGGACTAAGGGACACATGGCAAGCATACTATACTATAGAAGTCCTTTTTTGATTTCAGAAGGAAAATACAGCATGTTTTGGTAGAAGTAGAGGTTATTTCAGGGCTTACCCAAGCCAAGGCTGTGAAGCAGTTACCAGTTATGATTTAATTACCGATCTAGATCATTGGTCAGATAATGGGAGACCTATTTGGTCAGATAATGACAGCCACTTCACAACAGAGGTAGTGCAGGAATCAGCACGTGATGAGGAAATTCAATAGATTTTCCATGCTCCCTACCACCTTCAGGCAAACAGGGTTGTAGGACCATTAAAACAAGCCCTAAAGCAGGGCTCCTCAAACTTTTTAAACAGGGGACTGGTTCACTGTCCCTCAGACACTGTCGGGGGCCGGACCACAGTATGTTGGGGGCTAGACTATAGTTTGGTTCCAGCCCAGTAGTGTCGGGGACTGGACTATACCTTGGTTCCAGCCCAGTAGTGTCAGGGGCTGGACTATAGTTTGGTTCCAGCCCAATAGTGTCAGGGACTGGACTATACCTTGGTTCCAGCCCAGTAGTGTCAGGGGCTGGACTATAGCTTGGTTCCGGCCCAATAGTGTTGGAGACTGGACTATAGCTTGGTTCCAGCCCAGTAGTGTTGGGGGCTGGACTATAGCTTGGTTCCAGCCCTGTAGTGTCAGGGGCTGGACTATAGCTTGGTTCCAGCCCAGTAGTGTCAGGGGCTGGACTATAGCTTGGTTCCAGCCCAGTAGTGTCAGGGGCTGGACTATAGCTTGGTTCCAGCCCAGTAGTGTCAGGGGCTGGACTATAGTTTGGTTCCAGCCCAGTAGTGTCAGGGGCTGGACTATAGTTTGGTTCCAGCCCAGTAGTGTCAGGGGCTGGACTATAGTTTGGTTCCAGCCCAATAGTGTCGAAGACTGGACTATAGCTTGGTTCCAGCCCAGTAGTGTCAGAGGCTGGACCATAGTTTGGTTCCAGCCCAGTCCCGGAGGCCTGCGAGCAGATGAAGTGGCAGGAAGTGGCTGCTTGGTTTCCCCGCAGTGGGGCGGGCGGGTTCTGTACATACTGGCAGGCCAGACTGGGGACCCTGGGGGGCCATATCCGGCCTGCAGGCCCTGGTTTGAGGACCGCTGCCCTGAAGCCTCATGACCCAGGATGGGCCCAGTGAATACTTGATGCAGTAACTGAAGTAAATAACATCTGGGGAGTAAATGGCTATGCCTTGCTCTTTGCCTTTTGTCTGAAACCACCTACAAGGACCCAGACAGGTCCCATCAAGGCTAACAGTTCCTGGTGGAGTTACCCACCGTGAGACAAGTACCTTTAAACTTAGGCCACATGCCTTCAACTCTATGCCTGAGTGGCCACTTACACCCACGGAAAAGAGCACAGTATTAACACCTGGTGAATTATCCCTTCTTTTTGAAAACATTTCTCACTAGACAAAGTTCTCTTTTCTTTTAGGGAGAACTCACTGCTGAGGACCCAAGGACTTAAAATCAGGCTAGACCTGGATGCTAATTTCAGATATTTTTATAACTGTTGTAATTACTAGTTTGTTAATTTTTATAGTTATCCCTGCAGGCAACGCTTCAGGTGACCATTCTCCTCTCCCTTAATGTCACATGGGGTGGAGGTGGAGGAGATAGTGCCCCAGATCTTGCCTTGGAAATGATACAGGATTTCATGAGCCTTTGGAGGCATTGAGATTAAGGGCTAAGTATTGCATTACCTCCAGCTGTCAAAGAGGATTTAAGATTCTTTATGTTTCCTGTGAAGTAGAAATTATTTTTTATATCACTAATGCCACTTCTTTACTATTTCTCCCAATGGCATGGATTGATTCACGAAGAAAAGTAGATCCTCATTTGGAGGGGGAACCCAGTGATTTGGGTATCAGAATATACAACCTGGGAAAATTCTCAAGTTTTCCTTAAAATATACATGTGTGTGGGAATATGCAAAGATATGTGACCAAATAGCACAATATCTGCTCCTACACCAACGGTTAATTAATTGGACTTGACCTAAGCTAATAGCACAGCAAGGGGTGAATGACACAACACAATCTGTGCTGCCTATAGTTGGGATCCTTCCTTTGATCCCTTGACAAAACCAAACTTTTATGAGCCAAATTACTGAATCCCTTGGGAGCCAATATGGTGTTGAGCTAGTTTGAAGCTAGCTAGAATGTTTTGGTGAGAAGAACTAGATTCCAGGCTGTGACAGGGAAACAATGGTGATGTCTACTTCACTCACAGGCTTGCTGAGAGGTATAAGGGCAAGAATCCAAACACAGATAAGGTAGTTGCTTTCTGTCCGGGCTGTGAGCTGCATCTCTCTTTCTAACCTAACCTGATTAATCCACCTGCTTCCTAACCCCCCTGGATGACCCTCCATTCTTCCTCAGGCACAAGGCAACATCTGGGGTAAGGTAGAGAGGGGTGGGTGAATGTGGAAGGGCAGTTTGGAGCCCCTTCTGGGGACTCAGGTTTCTGGGAGGGCTGTTGTGTTTCTGTATTACCTTTTACCTTGTATATTTCTGTATATAACTGTATATATATTGTAAATATCTGCTTGTATATTGTGCTAAGCTGTAAATACAAAGCTTTGTTCTATTTCCAGAGCCACTGAGTCTAGTCTGGGTGATTTCTAAAGTGCGAGGGGGCAGGTAACACCCAAACCATCACAGGTGTATATAACTCTACAAAGAGACAAAAATGTTGCCAAGGAGTGGGAATAATCTAACGTGGCCCTAGTCTATTATGTCTCTAGGACAGCCTCACACTGACTCTGGCTTTCAGCCACTGGTCAGAGGAGTGAAGAGTCCCCTTTTCAAGTGTACTAAATTAAGTACTTGTGATACTGATCCTGGAGATCCACCTGAAATGTGGTTGATAGGAAGCCTTAGAACTTTAATCAGAGAAATGTGCACTTGTTGGGGTTACCCATCAAAAGGATAGCAAAGCTGGGATAAAACCAACAGCCAATATAACAGTACCAAAACATGTGGCCTTCCATATGCCCATTATCCTGTATTCATCCAAGCATCACCCTTCCTAATTATACTGACAATTACAATTGTAAAGCAGCAACATGCACGGCTCCTTTGGGATTAGCCTGGGGGTGATCAAATGGGAAAATTTGTTCTTATCTAACCCTGGAATATCAAGCAAGATTAGCATTCTTTCTTTATATCCTAACAGTATATTTGATTTCACTGTGTTATGGAGGCAGGAATTAATTTGGCCAAGTCAGGAATTTATAAAAATAGAGTTATTTTATTTTCCCTAAAACCCACCCCCAAAACTACATACAGAAGATAATTTAGATTTAATTAGCAGATTCTTTCTTGGTTGTTTGAGAATATCTACACAATAGGATGCCACAGGTAAACTTGACTAATTTTAAGTCAGTAATTGATAAAGGATTTGTATTATTAAATATATAGCATTCCCCACTATCAAAATAGGCTGAGCCGTAGGCTACTCACGACAGCTGGCTTGAAAAGAAAGATGATTCAAAGGTCTGTCCCGTGGTCTTTTCAGCAACCTTCAGAGTCGTTAAGAAGCGATAAGCCACACTCTGTGTGTAGAAGTTATCCAGGTGGGGGGAGAAGAACTCCAAGCAGGCACACCAAGGCGGGAACACAATCCAAAGCGGGGACGAACTCTACGGCAGGAGCACCCCAAGGCGGGAACACCCCAAGGTGGGAACCCCTCGATATTTATACCCTTTCTCAGACAAAGAGCAGAGTTACCACTTCCTAGGCGCGAAGAGCACACAGCCAATCCTCAGCCGAGTGCAGTGCGGGCCCGGCACAGGGCACTCCTCGTGGCGGGTCCCCCTTGCTCCCTCTGCCCCTTCACGCCTGCAGGGCAGGGGGGGGGAGAAACAGGTCTGTTCGTGCCTTTTTCCTCTCCCACTCAAACCACAGAGGGAGAGGAAATTTCTGGGGTACACGGGACCTCCAGGACACACTGATTCTCAGAGACAGACACGTCAAAAAGACTCCCAAAATTGAGCAACCAATGTGGACAATAGGCAAAATCAGAGTATCTGATTGTTATACTACTGGGCAACAAATATCTTTGATGACTGAACATGTATTCACCCTACATGTTACCTTGAAAAGGCACCAATTTGTTTTGGAAAACATGACAATTGCATTTCTTAGGCAACTGGACCCTCAGAGGGTCGAATTTATAAGTCCAACAAGCATCAAAGATGAAGTGTCAGAATAGGTTGGCATGCTGTTAAAGAAGCAGGGGGTATGTGACATTTTAAACCTCGGCAATGCTGAAAGTTGCATTAATATCTAAAATGCTACTACCTCTATTGAAGAGGCCCACACAAAAAAGAAGGAAACTGCTGACAAGACAGATGAAATGGCCCAATCCTCGCAATCAGAAGATTAGTTTGGCAAACTCTCTCTCTCATCTCATGGTTTGTGTTCATCTTAAAGGCTTTGGGACTCATGGGTGGGGAATTTTGTTAATGAACGTTCGGTGAAAGTTGTTGGATGGATTTATACTTTTTGTGATAGGAGTAGCTATAGCCCAACCACTCATATACCATCTTCTGCTTCTTCTCTCTTTTCTTCATCTGTCTGCTATAAAAGAATAACCATCCCAGAAGAAAAAGAGGTTGAGACTCCAAACCTGACAAAAACATCTGTTTAAGCCACATAGTAGTGTCATAGCCATAACTTAAAGACATGCCTTAAATGTGCTCATTTTGCAAGGCCAGGGTACAGTGAGAGAGAGCAAATCCTGTGGAGGTGGGGTGGTGGCCCTTCTTCAGTGGTTGCCCTTGTCTGGCCCAGAAAAAATGCACATACACATACCAAAAGGTCATGCTGGCAGCAGGGGCAGCAAGCTGATCCCTGAGACCACCTAAGCCCCCCAGACCCTTCCAAGTGAGATAGTGCAGATGCTCAGTAAACTCTGCTCAGGGGGAGGAGCCCAAGGAACCAGAGACTATAAAAAGTGCAAAATTACCCAGGCTACCTGAAGTTATCCAGCACCTTGGAACCCTGAATTGGAAATTATGTCACATAGCATTGGAGCCTGGGGTGCCAACCTCTCTCTCTGCCTTTGGTTATTTCTCTCCTCTATTCTTCTCTTCAATCCTCTAATCTTTGACTACCTGTGATACTGAATAAGTTGAACAACAAGTTGAATGACTCCCCCTTTACTGTGTTGTTGCTGCTGTTTGTACACAATAAAGAGTTCAGCTGGGTTCAACAGTCACTTGGTACTGGATTCACCTGTGTTTGTCTGCATGGTATTTCAGAACCTGGTGTGGGCCTGTCTCTAAGCCCAGGGTTTGAGACTCAGGTCATATCAATCAGTTCAAGGCCACTTGCAACCTAACTGATGTCCAAGAAGGGCTGAGGTGCTTGGATTAAACAAACTATTTAATTATGTGTTGTTATGTTATTATTGGTTTTGAGATGTTTCAAAACAATCTGATTTATAAAGAGAGTAAATTAGGCCTGAACTGTAGGAAAATCAGTGTGAGGGCCAAACGATCTGACAGTGGCACTGCCTTAAAATCTCCCAGTCTTCAGTAACATATGATTAAGGAATTTACTGCAGGGACAGACCATATCAGTAGTCCTGTTGTGAACTAAGCATGAATTTACCTATTTGCTTTTTAGCTCATTTACACTTCTGGGCTCTAAGGGCTCCTGAGGTGAGAAGTTGAGAGGAGAAGCTGAGTGAGCTGGGGATGTTTAGCCTGGAGAAGAGGAGGCTCAGGAGTGACCTCAATGCTGTCTATAATTACCTGAAGGGATGTTGTAGCCAGGTGGGGATTGGTCTCTTCTCCCAGGCAACCAGCAACAGAACAAGGGGACACAGTCTCAAGTTGTGCCAGGGGAAGTATAGGCTGGATGTTAGGAGGAAGTTCTTGCCAGAGAGAGTGATTGGCATTGGAATGGGCTGCCCAGGGAGGTGGTGGAGTCACTGTCCCTGGAGGTGTTCAAGAAAAGACTGGCTGAGGCACTTAGTGCCATGGTCTAGTTGATTAGCTAGGGCTGGGTGATAAGTTGGACTGGATGATCTTGGAGGTCTCTTCCAACCTGGTTGATTCTATGACTCTAAGTTCCATGTCTGCACAGAAGAAAACAGACTTCTTGTGGGTGCTTCAAGCCCTCATCACTCTATTGTCCCATGTGCTTTCCTGTTTCCCTTGTCTTGCTGCATGTGGTTTGCAGGTGCAGTGGCTGACTTTCTAGGCTCAGAATTTTTCTCTTTCTGGCAGATGCTCCATACATAGATCTGTTCTTCTTCAATTCTCCCGCATGAGAAAGTGAGCCCAGGACTTCTGGCAATACTACAGCTGGCATTACATCACTATAAGCACAGAAAGCAGAGTAATTTCTGACCAAAACACCCATGTTGCACTTGCACTTTGAGCGCAGGACACAAATTTGGAACGACTTCCCTCCACTACAGATCTGCTCCCATCTTCTCTTACTCTCTTTCTGACTAGCTCCTCTCTTATCTGAAAATACCTTCTCATGAGACTTTTGATAAGGTTGGTTTTTTACACCCACATAGACTCATAAGAGCCTCATCACTGCCATCTGGTACTTGGTCCTCTAGGGACTCCTGGTAGACTTGTTAGGTACCATGATCTGCCTCACACATTTAATGGAATGCATCCTTCCACATCAATTACTATGACATCTGGAGGAAAACCAAATGTTTTCATATGAAAAAATTATATTCTTGATAATCCATGACCACTTAACTAGCATCTGGGGAAATTATTCTTTCTGGGACAGTCTTTTGGGTATGACGTTAGCATCTGCATGTGTATGCAAGAAGCCTCATTGAATTGAGAATTTTGGGCTGGTCCACAGGGAACTGTTGCCTACTCAGGTCTGGAGCCACCTGATGAGGCTCCTATACATGGTTTGGGTTTCTGTGGTGTCAGCAAGGTTTCTGCCTTAGCAATTTTTAGGCCAGTGTGACGGTTTGGGTGTTATCTGCCTCCCCACTCTTATGAAATCACCCAGACTAGACTCAGCCAGCTGGAAATTAAGTAATGGAGCTCTAAATTTACAGCTTAGCGGAATATCCAAGCAGATATTTACAATATATAAAGAAATATACAAGTTAAAAGTAATATAGAAACACAACATCCCTCCCAGAAACCAGTCCCCAGGAGGGGCTCCCAACCACCCTTCCACCTCATTTACATCCCTCTAACTTATCCCAGAGTTTGCCTTATGTGCAAGGTGAGTTTGGAGGATCGGCAAGGGGAGTTAGAAAGCAGAAGTGTTAGTTACACAGAAAACAGCCCAAAGAGAAAAAGTACAGGCTCCAGGAGATAAACACTGACTATCTTATCTCTGTTTGGATTCCTGTTTTTATACATATCAGCAAGCCTATGAGTGAAGTAGACATCACCATTGTTTCCCTTTCACAGGATATAATCTATTTTCTCTTACTAAGATATTCCAGTTAGCCTCAAACTAGCACAATCCATCCCTGACTGTTTCACTCAGAGTATTGCTGCGAACTATCTGTCTAATCTAAAACAATATTTGCAATAACAAATATTACAAGTTCTGTTCACACTTCATTCTGGCTATCTCAGATGTAGGTGATTCAAAAGCTCAGAAAACAGCAAACAGTTTGTCTCCTCACAGATCAGATGAGAACAGAGACTTCCAGGTGACATTGAGTTCATGCTCACTTACTGTAGACTCTCTTGTAGATTCTTTCATTGGACACCGATGGTACCTAGAACAGAAAAGTCCTAACAGCTGGTACTGTAAACTCTGAATTTAAACTCTCTCAGCTAAAGTTAGATTTATCTGTGGAATACACTGGATTCCACCATTCTCCTGCATTATCTAGTACATGTGACCAGGACCTTCAGCAGAAACCATCCCTTGAACAGATTTCCCTTTGCCCAAAGGAGAAAATACCCAAACAGTTTTCCCTAACAGATTGTTTTCACGTACAACAGGAACTTTATCACCATACATTGTTTGGACCAAATCTGATTGTGCAGGTCCTGCTCTGTTTACAGAACCCTTACTATTTTCCAACCAGATTGCTTGTGCTAAATGCTTATCCCACTTTTTCAAAGTTCCACCCCCTATGGCTTTTAGGGTGGTTTTTGGCAAACCATCGTAGCTATGTGGTGGAGTGTTGGAGTTGCAGCTTGCAGAAGGAGTGACACTGGACTTCAGAGACAAAAGAAAATCCTGCTAGGTGTGCTAGGGATGGGAAAGCCTGACACTCTTTGGACCAAAGCACAGAGCTCCCTGAACCCTGTGTGCCAGTCTGCTTTACTTCCAGCAGGCTGGAGCCAGATCAGGCTGCACCAACCTACCCCTAACCCTGTATAAGTAAGTTCATTGTGACCTTTCTGTGTTTGCAGGATTCTCCTCTGAGCAGTGCGTTTCCTGGAGGTGCACTTAAATGGAGATTATGTCCAGGCCTTAAGAGAGGAGAAGAAGGACCTACAGCCTCCTGTCCAGCACAAAGTCATGTGCAGTGGTTCAGGCTCTTCCTACAGTGCAGCAATCTGTGCTGCCCTTTCCCCTCCACCTGACAGAAAATTAGGTGTCTTGACAGGGAGAAAATACACATTGCAGACTCAAATACTAGGCAAGTCCGTGTTGGGAGCAAACCAAACAGATAAACATCAAAAGCAGCTCGCTGCAGCATGGCAAGGAACAGGACTGATCTGCCCAGAGGTCCACGCTGACCCCAAAGAAACCACTGGAAATGAGAAACAGAGCCAACCAATGATGCAGACCTGTCTACATGAGCCGAGATTACTGCACTGCATTAGCTGAGTCCGAATTTCATGATGGCCTGAGAATCCATTCAGTATCTGCAGGACTTTGCTCTCCCGGCCATGCATGGGCTCACAATGCGCAGGCACGGTCCTCTCCTTGCTTCGGAGATTCTTGTGCTCTCGTTGAAGTCTGCAGACAACGTCTCCCTCCTCGGGAGTGCCAGTGTCTGCTTAGGTGCGGGGAGGGGTGGGGGGAGGCCGGCAGAGTCGAGTTCCGTGCCTGTGGTGTCCAGCAGATGCCTGACCCCTGTTGGGAGTGTCAGGGTGAGGGCAACCCCGGCGGGGCAGGGGCGCGCAACGACGGACACGGAACAAGGTTAGGACCACGCACCTCAACAAACCAAACTAAAAAGTGAAAGAAAGCGTCTTCTCCCTAGTCCTTCTGAGTGAAAATTGAGAGCAACAAACACTGCGGCCTGCCATGAACCGGCCCTGGGGCCGAAGCCGCCCACGTCGCAGTTGCCAGGACGGGATACAGGTCCCTTCCCAGACCTGGAAGGCTGGGACCGTGCCGTCTCGTTGGCACTCCGTCCACAACTTGCGGATGCAAAATCAGATCACCGTGAGCAACTTGCGTAGGCTAGACCGAGAACCCCGAGAGGTGCCGCCGGCCGGGGAGACGGTGACGTGGGGCCAGGGAACCTCCTTGCACCGCCGCCAGAGTGTGCAGAGCCCGCCGGGAGGAGCAGAGGGCGACTAATTCCCCTTTTAAATACAGATTTGTCCCTGCCTGGCTCTTTTGTGTGGCAAAGACGGATGGAGCAGCGGCGCCCGCCTTCCAGGTGTCGGCTTGCCCGCACTGGGGGCGCAGAGCGGCGCGAAGGGACCGAGGTCCCACTCGGCAAAGACAGCGGTGAAAGTTTGTGAAATGAGGTGCTGGATTTATTTTCTATCGGGCCAGGAAGGAAATGTCGTCAGCTGTTGGAAGGAACGTCTTTTTGTCACCCTGGACGAAACGCAAATAAATGCGATAACCCGAATTCATCAAGCGGTCCTTGCGACTGGGCATTTCTCGTTGTGTGTTCAGTTTGTTTTTCCAGGATCTAAGCAATTTTTAATGTACTATATACTTCCCGCTTAATCCGACCGGTTTATTATAAAATTACGGTTTCAAAGTGATTATGTAATTAAAATCATGTTTCACTGCAGCATACTTCAAAAGGAAGACAACCTTCCCCAGCATTATTTGCCGGTGATGTCATAATTTCCTTGTGATATTTAAAATAAACACATTAGTTAAAGAATTCTAAACATGTCTGAAAGTATATAATGGAATTGATTGGCATAAAGCAACGGTGAAACCTATCACTAGTTTAATATATTTCTATGCTCCCATGCAGTGTAAATTATAGGATAATGGGGTGCAGGCGATGGTAAGCTCTGTTTATATAATCCATTTCTTCACACAAGTTCCCATTGCTTTTCCTTCCCTTTGCTGTATGTGGTGGTTCTCTGATCCTACTGACCTCAGCCATGTGTTTTCACTTTTTCTTCTGATCTCAATTCCATGACCAGCGGGGAATAAAATACAAATTGAATAGTAACCATTCACAGGCCACTCTTTTCAAACTGTTGTTAAGCCTTCTTTGTCTTGTCTAGCAATTGATAGATAAATGTGTCGTATTTCACCCAAGTCTTTCTTCTTTCCTTGTAAAGCTTTGTTGCCCCAAGTTCTTTAGTCCATCTTCTTCTTCTTCTTTTGCTTTTTGAAGAGAATAATTTCATCGGGGCTTGTCACCGAAAGAAGCCGTTCCGTTCCTTGGCAGTACAAGGGGTGATGGTTAAGCAGACGAATTAGACAAAAAATATCAGAAAGGGGAAATAAAAGAATTCCCGCAACATTTGGTCCGATCTATTCCCAGCATGACTAGAGGTTAATTTTAAATTTGACTTGTTTCTTCTGTACACGGTAAATAAAGTGCTCTCTGGGCTTCATGCAGCTCCTTTTTGAAAAGGGGAAGTTAAGTACTCGAAAGAGGAAGAAAGAAACCTCCTCTTTTTCCCTCTGCATGCCTCTTTCACTGCAAACCTGCTTTCGGCGCTGTCAGGCGGGGCCGACGCTGTTTATTCAGCTTTTCTTGAAAATGAAAAGCAACTAAGAGAAATTTAAACAATCTCATGTTATTTTTGGGCTTGTTTTTGCAGCACTCTCCGCCCTGGCTGCTTCTTTGGGGATATAATGTGAAACAAAATAATTCTGGAAACTCACGATTCGGTAGAGAAAAACATGTCACCAATCCCATGCCCTTTATTTGATAAAGGATTTTTTTTTTTTTTAAGAAAGAAAACAAACAAAAACAAACAAACAAAGCGCAGAAGAGCAGTTGTTATAATTATTACCAAATTGCCGGCGGGCTGAAGGCAGTTTGAGGTAATTTAACATAGATATTTTAAACGGGTTGTTTAAAATACACCACCACCACCCTCTTTTTTTTTTTTTTTTTTAAATAAAAGACTTATTCGATCTTTGTAGCGAGATGGGGTGTAGCTATTAAAAACTAGTTTAAAAGAGGCAGTTAAAATGAAAGATCTTTTGTTGTGTCTCTCTTGGAAGAACTCTTACACATAAGCAAGCATTTTGAAGAGTGCATCAGTCTTTAATCAAAATAATCCAGATTCTTGTGTGAAAGGTAAATATTTTGTAACCACATTACTGGATCTGAAATAACCAAACAAGTTTGACACTAAAATTAGCAATGTGGTGCAGCATGGGCAGCAAGAGAGCTGCAGCGAGGGAGAGAAGCTCTGCTTTTAACCTGCCAAAAACTGCCGAGAGTTTCTTCATCAGAAACTACTGCATGAGGTGTCAAAGAAAATGAAGATTAGCAGAAAAACTATTTTCTAAATTTTGCTGGAGACAACGACCGTTGGAGGCAAAGAGATGTACCTGTAAAAGGAGCCCCTGCTCATAACATGCTTCATATTAAACTTCCATGCAGTTTTCCTTTGCTATTTTTTTTCCAGCTAAAAGGTTCTTATAAACTTTCCTTCGTTTATTTAAGCCTGGTTTTCATTGCTGCAGTTTTGCATGGTTTGCCTTTGTTTAGTTTATTAACCCACAGGGTTACTTTAACTAAATATTTGGGCTGAATACTTTGGGGTTGGATTTCAACGTTTTCTAACAAAATTACTGAGTTTTTTGAAGCCACACAGAGAACTCTGTGTTGACTTTATTAGTCAATTTAACAGGCTATAAGGAAAATAAAAATAAGAAACATACTAGCGTATCCCCTCCAGTGAGGAATGGGGTTGAAACTGGTCTTTCATTTAGCATTTCAGATGCCATCTAGGCTGCATTAACTTTACTAACATTTTAATAAAAATGGTAAATGTACAGTGCCTCTGCCTTGCCGAACCCTGTCACATCCCCACTCGGTGCCCAGTAACGACCACGGAACTATTTTCTAGAAAATAAAAACAACCGAAAAAAAAGGAGGGGGGGTGTGGGAATGGGAATTAAAAAGGACAGAGGAACCCCAAACCCCCAAAAGAGCCCCTCTCTCTGTGCTTGCTGCCGACATCTCGGGTGGAGAAGTAAAGGTGGCCTGGCTGCGGGGGAGGCACGGGGGCAGGCGCCTAGCCCATCCGCGGAGGGGGCCCGCGGGTTGTCGGCGCGGCCCCGCCGCAGCAACGCACAGGGTCCGGGGAACAGGGAATGGGGCTGAGCCCGGCTGCACGTGCCGCCGGCGTGCCTTTCCCACCCTGCGCCTTGGCAGACGCTTCTGTGCCCTCCTGTTGAGGTTGGTATGGGTGGGTTTGGGTGCTTTTTGTTCTGTTTTATTCTTTCTTGTAAATTCCATGCCGTCTGTCTGGGACCGAAAGGAAAACGCAAGCCCGGGAGATGTGAGAACTTGGAGAGAACAAGCTGTAGACAGTGATGAGTTGAGAAGCAGAAGCTCAACTGCAGGAAGAAACCAAAATCCCCCTGGCATGGTGCCACTTGCCTGGATTGTAGGGCCACTGTGGCGTTGCCTCCATGAGCAAAACCAGGGTGTAGCAAGCGGGCCAACTGCTGGTTCAATGTCAGAAAAACCAAACCCAGTCCAACCAAACCAACCCAAAAAAAACCAAGGGACTCCTCTGAGGTGCTACAGTGAGTAGCTGTCTCCAGTCCCCACAGGAACCCTTCCATGGCTCTGACTCCTCATATAGGACTCACATTTCTTGCAGCAAGTAATTGTCACCACACAGCACTGGGCACAGCATGCACTGTTGTACAGACGAGTGTGCTGTGGAGTACTTGAGATGGAGGTAAGTCAGTGTCTGAGCATTGTAGTTTTACCATGTAAAGTCTAGACATGGCTCCTGGGTGTCCTCTGTACAGGGAGCAAAAAATACTTCACTGATGACAGCTCCCATTTCTAGTAGTAAGCTTCAGAGGTGGACTATCTCAAACTCCAAGAAAAGAAAGGGAAAAGTATCAGGATGTCAAGATGTTATAACAGCAATGAGACATGAAGATCAGGCTGGTGACGTCTTGTGGCTTAGAGAAACAGGAGCAGAGACAGGTAGAGAGGGAAGAGAAGAGGGTCATTGTGAGAAGGATCTTTGCAGGGATGCTACAAAGGGTCAGGGACAAAAGATGCATTTGTCACCACAACAGAAAAAGATATTGCAGCTTTCAAATGTCGAACACCACAAACCAAAATGAGAGCTATGCTTGTGCAGGTATGTGAGAAAACCTCTAAGCTGAACCAGGCCAGACATAACCAAAGTGCAAAGTTACAGAAAAGTCCAGAGCAAAGCCAGGTTACAGGCCTGGGAGAAATTCAGCGAGTGTGAGACAGATGTCAGAGACAAGGTGCAAAAGTGTGCTGTTAATACCCATGAACTACACGGATAACTTTCCAAATCTCAGGCACAGATATTATAAGGATGTGAACCCCAAGACAGATGTGTGTAGGCATCTGTCTTCACCACAAGCAGGTAAATGTGCCTACATTTGCTTTAGGCAGTTCTGCACAAGACCTTATAAGTAAAATGCAGCCTTCTTGCTGCCCCTCTCAGTTATAAATCAGTCTATCAGTGTTGAGCAAGAGTAACCCAGCAACAAAAGTATGTCATGTCTGCTAACAGTATTAATTCAGTTCAAAAATGAAGTAGCAATTTGTGATAGAGAAGTTTGCTGCTGATACACAACAGTGACACAGCCTGCTGCTATGCTGATAATAAACCACAAATATGTAAAGCATATCACGTCCTGTTAAAATGACATTGATATGCTTTTTTCTGATATCAGCATGAGGGTAAAAAAAAAAAACCAAGTTCTGCTTTCAAATATTATGGAATATTTTTTTTTTCCTTACTTGCCTTTGCGTCTTGCAAAATATTTTGTGGTCTCATGGATATAGAAGGTCAGTTCAGAGCATCAGGCTTAGTTTCCAGAAGAAATAAAAGGTTGGAACTTAGCTAGCAGTGAAGAAATAAGATAACTCTACAATAAAGGGCTAACAAATGTTTATTCAGTTAAGTATTGCTAGTATTTCTCCCTCTCAAAAGTGATCTAGCCATACGATTATGCAAAAAAAACCAAACCCAAAACAACCAACTAGTATTACTCTATTAAAAACAGATTTCCTAGAGCTCGTCCAGAATTTCCAACAGCAGTCTTTTATTTCATTAAGTAATAAGAAGACACAAACTGTTACTTTGTCTTGAGAAGTTACACATTTTCTTTCACACAGAAAAAAAAAAAAGAAGAAAGAAAGAAAAATCTGTGTAACATAAATGATTGATTGTACCTCAGCCTGAGGTCTGATGAAGTATGGTAGCAATAACACGTGAGAAGAGCAAATGTGCTAGACAAACATTGATACACTGTGGAAAAGGGAAAGAATNGGGGGGGGGGGGGCGGGGGGGGGGGGGGAGGAAGGCATGACAAGAAAGACACAAAGATGGACATTTTCTATAGTATATGTGCAGCCTGAAAAAATCCTACATTACTGTTGTATTCTCTGTTGGACGTGGACCTAAGAAAAACATTGCAAAGCCTCCACCTGGGACTTGATGCTTGATCTGCTTGTCATGATACAGCAAAACTCTTGGTCCCAGCTCTCAGCCCTTGCTCCCTGCTTTGTGATTCCTAAAACGTGTATTTCAGATCTGGTTTTATTTAAGTGCTAACTCTGTTTGCCACCAACTTTAATTAATGGAGGAAGAAAGGCTGGACCAGTTGTTAGTTAACTGATCTTTCAGATAGCCATGTTTAAAACCATCCTTAACAGATATAGAACAAGACTGAAACAAAGGAACAAAGACCATAGCACTTAAATGTAGAAGTGGAGATATGTCTTCATGATATTGTGTGTTAGTTATGCCTTTTGATATTAGAAATGGTCATTCACATTCCTTGGCACTATAATCAGAGATAATATAAGATCTTAACAAGAAAAACCACCCTGCAGCAGAACAAAACCCACACACAATAGTAATAAATAACATAATCATCCAGTAATTTGAAGCAGTAATATATAGCCCACAAAATAAAAATTGTTCCCACACCCACAGTCTTACTTCTGTGTGGGTTAGATACCCATGTGGAAGGGTGATAGATAGGCGCTATGTAAATCCAGCATGACAGAAGACTTACTGTCATAAACAGAACAGAGTAAGATATCAAACATCAATGTCTTGAGTCTTTTCCTATAAAAAATCTCTGGGTTTCTAGATAAGAATCCAAGCCTAGGCTAATTAAACACATGGAACTGTGCAGGGTATGATCAGTCCATTTTTTCTAGCAAATGTGTTAGAGTATTGAATATCTGGGGTATTAACACTGAAGTATTTGATGTACAGCTTTTTGATGTAAAAACAATGAGAAATACAGAATATATGGTGGCAGTGGAGGTGTGATACATCATGAAAGGTAGATGTGGTTGACCGTCAGATGATCTAGGGTGGTTATTTCGGAACAAGTAAGTTGTTTCATATGTGTGCAACATCACCATTGCTACTTACTACATGTGCTGGTAACCTTGATCCTATTTAGAGGTTTCCATTATTGAGCTCTTGAGACAATCTCTGAAATTTAAATAGAAAAGCCAGTTGGTGAGTACACAGGACACCAGGGTACAGAGGGCTATCTTCCCAAGAGCAGGCAGCAGCTCAGTGACGACTTTTACCATGGTTATTTCTTTATCTGTCCTTTAAGTAAAACCCTATTTTTTTGTCTGTGTGTGTGAAAGCCACAATGAACTATTTAAGTAGTGCAACCCAAGAGGAAGTAACACACAATTCCTGCAGCTTGCTAATGGATGCAGAAGCAGAGACAGCTGCAAATACTGTCTGCTCTGAGGGTATTCCTGTGCCTCGATCACTGTATTTCATTAATATGACACCAGTGTAGCCATCTTTATGCCAAATGTATATGCACATTGACATTGTGGCTTCTTGTACAGTATTTTTTGTCAGATAGAAGGTTTGACTGTTCATGTAAATACATACATATTCACAAATATGCAGTGCATTGCCATCTGCAAGTAAAGTGTGTACTGCTGTAGTTCCTCTTAACTTCTCTAGATTGTAACACTCATAAGGATATTTTGGAGAAGAGATATTAGAGGACAAACAGTTGTTTCTGAGTAGATGTTGTTAGCTGGGTAGGAAATGAACGGCTTGTGAGAAAGATGATGGCAATGCCATGTTCGGAGGCGTAAGTGCCATCTGTGACATAGTATTTTATTTTCTTATGTTGTAGGAAAGCTGTGTAAGAAATTACTATATAAGAAATTGCCGTATAAGAAATGACCATAGAATAAATATTCTGGACACATTTTTATATAAAAAGGTCTTTATTTAGGAATTAAAATATCTTATCACTTCCTTGCACATCACCGCTTTGATGTAAATAATAGATCTAGCTTTGCTCTCTTGTACTTGTGTGAAATGCTGTCGCTTCCCAGTGTAAATGACACCGTTTAGAGTACAGTGCTGTACAAAATACATGCTTATGAGAATGTATGAAACATATCTCCAAATCTGCTAGATCTGAAGCATAAGGAAAGGCACAGTGAAATCTGTCTTTTTCTCTTCTGGCTCATGACCGTTTGGGAGGTGCCTACCCTAGTTTCTAAGTTAATTTTATGAACACAGGCAAAATTAGGTACCTCCATGTTTTCTGAGCCCAGATACTAACAAAAGGAAACATTATCCTCTTCTTCTTTCAGGACCTGGTGCTGAAAACCATCATCATTCTGACTGACAGAACAATTAGTGTTGTCAGCAGAGGAAATAGTCAGTGAACCACCTGAAGGCCAATGTGTTTATTTTCCCACTCAGAGATGTAGTCTTCCCAGGTGGAGACTCTGAAAACATTCCTGCTAAAGCTGACATGAGTTTTACTTCAGTGAGGGATTGGCCTACTCTGTGCAGGAAATTAATCCAAACATTTAAGAGAAAGCAATGCAAGCTGCACCAAGCACATGGGGGACACATAGCTATACCACTGTCTCCACACAGAGACAGTTCTCTTTTTTGAAATCATTTGCTTTTTCTGGTTGTTTATTTTCTGGGCTGAACACATGCAAATGATAAAACAGGGTGGCTTATAAAAGGTTAGAGAAGCTGCACAAGGCAGCATGTGGTAGTAACCTATTGGAGAAGGCTCACAAATAGCATCACACAACCCTTCAATTAAGTTATAAAATTAACTGAGAGTTATTCCACTATCTAAACATCCTCTCTCTCTTTCCTTCAGCTTCCAATACTGCTTTGGATGAATTTCATAGTACAAGTAACATCGTGAACCTCCTTTCAGCTTATGAAGTGTACCTTCTTATTGAAATCTAACCTACAAATTTTCTGTAAACCAGTTCAGCTAACAAAAAAAAAAAAGCTGGTTCTCTTTTTGCTACTAAATACACTACTTATGATGCTCTTTCTGTTATCATCGTTAGGTAAGAGAAGCAGTGCAGGGCACTGCAGAGAGAAGTTTCAACTCTTTTTTTTTCTTTTCTTTCTGTTGGGATACTGCAGTAAAAGTGAATGTTCTGTGGTGCAGTGGCTTTATTTTTAGAAGTATAGTCAAATTCTTGAAGGTCCTCCAGTTGTCATCTGTATCAGTAAGGATGAAGTAATTTTCCCTAGGGGAATCTGCAGGAAAGCATTAGCTGCAAGGAGCTAGGAAAGCTTACATGTATGAAAATGCAGCCTGTTAAAACTGCAGAAGAGTGTCATTTCACAATAGCTTGTATCTGCCATTTGTTAGAATAGCCCCATAAAGCAGTGGGGAAGTGAGGTCTACAGAAAAGACAAGGATTTCCATAAGGACAACTCCCTTCCAAAGTCTGTATTTGGTGAAAGTCCTAGATGCATAGTAGAGCTCCAGTCAGCTTCTGTGGGCACAGGAAGATGATATACAGAATCTTATCTAGGGGAGTTTTATCCCCCCCGCCACAATAAAGCACAAATATTTTGGCACATGTAAGTGCAGATGAAGATATTATATCATCAGAAGCCACTGATGCCCTGTGCTAAAAAAAAAATGCCAAACCCTTCTATATCAACTTTGGTGGGGAAACCTGCTCTGGGGCAGTCTACCAATTTGAAAGAACTTCTGAAATGTTCTGTTATAGGTAGATTTGAAACAAATTTTTTTTTTCCATTCTCTCTTGTGACAGAAGTTACAGATGGGTCACTGTTGTGTGTTGAAAACCCAACATACTGGTAAAAAATAATGTAATACATGGAGTGATGCTCATGTTTCAAGACTGATGTGAGGCAATAGAATGGATTAGGCAGAACACTGATAAGGAAAGCAAAATAAACAGTGTTGATTGTCTTTTGGCTGCTCTAAAGGAAGACAGTAGTGTTTGAACAAGGGCTGTTCCTTACTAGATTTTTGCATGCCACCTGCTCCCTGCACAGCACTGCTGACTGGGACCAAGGAAGGGAGGATACATAGGGAGCGGAAGGCACCTAGCATGGGATGCTTATATCTCATGTAGCCTTTCACTTCACTATGAGAACAAAACCAGGAAGGGCATGAAAGTAAACTGTGCAGATATCCTCAATGCTTGTGGTGTTATCTGACTGTGTATTTTGCTTTGCAAGCAAAAAGGCATGGCTTGATTTTAAATATTGCCTTGCACCACATGCCCACACTCTCAGCCTGTAGTCTTGCTGGCACTAGCTGCTGTTCCCTGCAGTTTATACCCTCAAACCTTCATTCTTCTAGAAATGCTAATGAAAATTACGCAGCTGAATAAAACAAACAAAGTAAACCAAACAAAAAAAACCCAAACACACCTATTTGAAAAACTGAAAAAGTGGAAAAACCTACCCAAATCAAAACCACTCTTGCTTAAACAGAACTCGTGTGTAAAGGAATTGTGAGATGTGTGTAAAAGTGCAGAGGTTTAAAATGAATAAGCATGGCTTTAGAAGCTGAGATGTCTATGAATCCCAGCCAGATATATCTATACCGTGTAACGAAGCACATCATGTATTCCACCACTAGCGTGTTGAAGGGCATTTGTGAGGGTCTAAGGAATGTACAGAGAGGCTTTTTTGTTAGATGGCTGAAAAAGCAGGGTGGTGTTGTTGTGGTTGGTTGCTTGTTTGTTTGTTTTTAAATACTGCTAGTATGACTAGGTCCATAAATTTCAATGATATGGGCATGTAGAAATTACTACAGGTACTGTTCATCTCTGCTTCTCCACTTCCTCCAGATGGAAGATTTCATCATCATATTTGTTGAGGTTGTTTGCTCCCTGCAGCCTATGACTTTGATAATTTACTGTCTCTCCTCTGTTGTTACTGTCCCTCCTTCCCACCCTTCTCTATTTGCCAGCAGATGTTCATCTTCCTCTTTGCTTCGGAGTGTGGCTGCATCCTTGGGTGGTCCAGCTCCCCCTAGGGAAACCAAAACTCGAACAAGAAAATGGGAGCTACAGGAAGGCAGATAAAGCATCTTTCCTTCCGCTTACTTAAAGTACAAGAGCACCAACACGTTTTATTTATATTTATTTATATTTTTATTTAAACAGCCTAAGGCTGGTGGTCTAGTCTGTCTGCTCCATCAACCAAGCCTTTCTCCCTGATGTTGGTCTCTTTTGGGTACCCATGCCTGACAAGAACAGACCAGCAATACGTCAGGAGCAGTGAGTAAAGCAGTAGGGTAAAGCCTGTGTGCTGGTGATGGCATGTCATGTTTTCCTATTCCTAGAGATATCAGGAATTTAAATTAGGAGAGAGAGGCATTAAATGCAGATTAATGGGAAAGGAAGCCAGAGTTGAGGAGGCAATGGAGCTGGATGATGGATGATCCATTCTGCTGGGGACCACTCTGGTGGTATGCAGGTAGCGGTTGCACTGGATGACATAACAGTGAGTCATGCTATTCCAAACCAACAGAGGCATCATCTTGATCTAAGCCCAGTGAAACCCAGTGAGGTATTCTTATACAGGTCCTTAACTGTAGGACAGGATCAGTGATCTGTGCAAGGTCAGTAGAGAACCCTCTATCATAGGAAATCAAGGAAATTTTGCCCCACTGGTCTGAGCTAAAATTCAGTTTATAACCTTGAAGCTTAAAGTGTGACTGGTGATTACTCACGGGGCAGTAATACACAAGCTTTTGCTATCCCAATGGCATTCCTGCTGGGAGATTAGATGTCTGAGTCTGTACTTTGCCTGCTGTTTCTTTCTCAGGATTGCTCTTGTATGTCCTGAGAGTGACAAGATCAAGGAATCAGGCATGGGGAGATGGAAGTGACTGTCATGACAAGGATACAGCAGTTGTAGAGCTGGGGCATTTCCCACTTCAGGTCCAGGTTGGGTTATGGAGTGTAGTAAAATACTCAGGAAAATGATGCCATGTCCAGGACAAAACAAAAGAAACCTAAACAAGAAGCAGCAAGATACCTGACTCCTGGCACAGGGACAGAGTCAGAATTCCAGGATCTCTTCTCCTGCACCTTCCAGTGGCTTTATTGCTAAAGTGCTCTAAGCCTACAAGTAGCCAATTGTTTCCAATGTCCAGTACATGGAAAGACAAAATCTCACATCGGTCCAAGCTGTGTGGTTAGCCTTCACATCCTATTTGAAACAGTCAAACTCCCATTCGTCATTCTAGTGCCTCAGGACTCTTGTGTCTACTACAGCTTCACTTCAGATAATCAGTTTTAGTCCAGTGCCATTCCTGGTCTCTGCCATGTCTGTGGTGAATCCTCTGCAGGTGGATAACATTGTAAAACGCCCTTGTCTGCACGCCCCAGAGACATCTGCCAGCATGGGACAGTGGTTTAAGGAGGCTTCTGCACGTCTGCTGAACTTTGCATTGATATGACATGACCAAAGGCATCTTTTGAGGCTCATTTGTGTATGGGATGAGCCTAGTCCCTGGGAGTGTTAGTCTGATACTGTCTTAAGTGCCTGCTGGTCACACAAGGATCTGCATAGCAGATGGAGCTTCATAGCATAGATGGTGACCATCAAAGTATAGGAAAAAATATGTGCACTGAAGTCACTATATAGAAGAAAGGAGAAGTTTCTGGGGACCATTCACAACCATGATTTCCAATTTTTACAGGCTAGGAGTGAAAGCATCTGTTATAGAGACACATGGATCACTGGAAGAAGGTAGAGAAGCAGTGAAGATGCAGGAAGTCCATTAGTTTTTCCAAACTATTTCTTACTCAAGACATTCACAGCAACACTGGTAGGCAAAACTCAGTGAAACAAGTGGGAGCAAGACCTCTAGAAGCCATCTGAATCTTGACAGATCTTTAGTGTTAGGACTGTCATCCTCATCATGCTCTTCCATAACTAAGACTGTCTTTCTCACATTCACGCAGCACAGTTCCACTGTCTCCCTCTGTCTTCTATACCATCTCTGACTGCTATCCAGCTGTGCTCATCCAGCCGTGCCCATCCAGCCATACCTCACAGTGCAGTACCGGGCAGGGGAGTCTGCAGTGCTGTGCCACTGCCGCGGGTAAGCTGCTGAGCCAGATGCTGCCCTCCACACTGCTCTGCTAAGCAGAGCATTCCCCAGCTGCCAGGATCTCTTCTCTACAATTTATTGTGATGTGCCAGGGAGTGCTCCAGGCTATAATGTCATCTCAAGCTCTTTGAGGAAAAGTAGCACTGAGGAAGTCTGCTTTGGGCACCTGGGCTGTAGCATTTCCCAATAACTAGCTCTGCAGTGATAAAGTGTAGTGTGTTGATGCTAAAGAGGAGATAAATCTTCTGTGGCAGGCTTTTGTAGATCAGCACACAAAACACCCACCCCAAACCTGTGGGAGACAGGGGTGTGTTACAAGCACAACCCAGGGCTGTGCTTCTGCGTTTGTGGAATTTGTTGTGGCATCCAGCTCTCGTGCAAGAAGTGTGCTCCAGAATCTAGAGGGTTTTTCCCCTATGTATCACACATATTTTTAGTTATGATGGGTACAAACCCAAGTTATTAAAAGCAGGAACCCTGTGTAAATCTTTGTCATGCTGAGTTTGTAGGCAGTCTGGGGAAGAGCTCTGAAGTGGCTGAACTGTCCCATTCATCTGAACAGGTTATTAACTTTGAAGTTTTCAGTTTGAAAGTCAGTGTTATTAATGGCTCACTCCCTGCTTATATTATCAGGCAGATGTAGTGAACACAGACTGAAACTGTCCTTTTCATTGCCCAGAAAGCACCCATGGTGTTAGGCCTATCCCCATATCTGAGGTTTTGTCTTAGTTTTTGAGCCATCCAATCAATTAATGCACTGTTTTCTATTCCATCATCACCTAAGCACAAACAGATGCCTTCTGAGGCAAGACCAGCAGCAGAGACCCCACTTTCCTCCAAGCAGTTGTGTTGCCTCCATTAGATGAGCTGGATGGAAAGGCTTACAGAAACTGTCAGCCAGCCTCTGTCAAACAGCCATTGAGAGGTGTCAAGAAGCACTTGGGGCTAAGAGTTTCCTCTGGAACAGAGAAGTGTTCACACCTTCAAGACCAGTGATACACAAATAGAGATGCTTTGCCTTACTGCGTCTTAGTCACTGCCGAGGTCCACAGCCAATCAACCTGATCACAGCAGCAGGAGGTGAATGATGACAGAGGATTCATATCGGAGAGGAACAGAGGGACCAATATGTCGGGCAGAACCCTCTCAAAGGGAGGTGTGCTGCCTACCCAGAGCCCGGGCGAGGGATGTTGCTAGGAAAATTCCTAGCCTAGTGCTCTCTACAGACTACTACCCATTACTGATCTTCCATGCAGGTGGAGAAGAAATAATGACTGATATTCCCAGATCAAAAACTACTTCAGGGCCTTGGGATGAGTGGCACAAATCATCTTCTCTTCTATTCTTCCAACCGATGACAGAGACATTGGATTAAGCAGCTGCATACAGTCTTTTAATACATGGCTCCATGGGTGGTATCACTATCACAAACTTGGGTTCTTTGACAATGGTATGATCTATACAGCACCAGGGTTGACACCAAACAGGAGACACCTCTCTCAATGGGGGAAGAGGGTCTTTGAGGAGGAGATTGCAGGGCTGGCTGACAGGGCTTTAAATGGGATGTGAAGAGGGAACGAGGATAAAGTCATCAGGCTTCCATGTGACAAGGTGTGAAAGGACACACCAGTGTGGGAACAATGAGGGGACTAGTAAGGGCTCTCAACCTGCTGCCCAGAAGCATGCTGGCAGTCAAAATCTTGCAGAGATGCGCCAGATCTCCTTCAGGTAGTAGCTGCCAACAGAAGAACATCACATGGTAGTGATGGCATGAGGGGTAGAGATAGGTTCATAGCTACAGACATGCCTGAGCATAGACAGGTAGGATCTGATCCTAGGGTTGGAGTACAGACTGAGAAAAGAGTTCCCAAAGATCAGGGTAAGAGAAAATCAGCTAGCAAGTCAGCTCCAGCAGAGGCACAACTGAAATGCCTTTACACTAATGCAAGGAGCATGGGGAACAAACAGGAAGAGTTGCAACCATGTGCAAGCCTACAGGCTTATGATGTCATTGGCATCAGTGAGACATGGTGGGGTGGATCTCACAATTGGAGCTTGGGGATAGATGGTCATAGACTCTTCAAGAGGGACAGGCAGGGGAAAAGGGGAGGGGGTGTTGCCCTCTACATCAATAATAAGCTAGAGTTCATGGAGCTCCACCTGGGGATTTGCAATACAAAAACAGAGAGCTTACGGGTAAAAGCTAAAGGGAAGGCAGGGGAAGGTGACATCATAGTAGGAGTATGCTACAGACCTCCTGATGAGGAAGGTGAAGCAGATGAGGCCCTTTACAAATAGAAGCTTCACGATCACAGGCCCTGGTCCTCACGGGGAACTTCAACCACCCTGTCATCTGTTGGAAGGACAACACAGCAGAGCACCAGCAATATAAGAAGCTCCTGGAATGCACTGATGATAACTTCCTCCTCCAGGTGGTAGAAGAACCCAGAAGAAAAGGTGCTATGCTGGACCTAGTTGTCACGAATAAAGAGGGGCTGATGAGTGAAGTGAAGGTTGCCTTGGCTGCAGTGACCATGAAACGGTAGAGTTTAAGATCCTCAAGGCATCAATGAGAGTGCATAGCAAATGCAGTGCTCTGGACTTCACAAGAGCACATTTCAACCTCTCCAGGGACCTCCTTGACAGGGTGCCATGGGAAAAAAAATCTGAAAGAATGGTAGGCTAGGAAAGCTGGTCAGTGTTCAAGGATCACCTCCTTCAGACCCAGGAGCAATGCATCTCAAAAAAGAGGAAGGCAGGTAAGAATGCCAGGAGGCCTGCGTGGGTGAATAGAGAGCTCCTGAACACACTTAGATGCAAGAAGAAAGCCTACAGAGAGTGGAAGCAAGGACAGGGAACCTGGGACGAATACAAAGAAATTGTTTGTGCAACCAGAGCTCAGGTTAGGGAAGCAAAAGCACAGCTGGAATTGAATCTGGCTAGGGACAGAAAGGGAACAAGAACTTTCCCAGGTATATTAGTGAGAAAAGGAGGAATAGACAGAGTGTGGTACCCTTCCAGAGGGGAAATGGAGAGCTGGTGACAAAGGATATGGACATGTCTGAAGTGCTCAATGGCTTCTTTGCCTCAAGGGCAAGGGCTCCAACCACAACGTCCAAGTCCCAGCGGGCAGAAGTAAGGACTGGGAGAAGGAAGATCTCCCACTGTAATTGAAGGTCATTTTTGTGAGCACCTGAGGAATCTCAACGTTCACAAGTCCATGGGGCCTGATGAGATCTACCCATGGGTCCTGTGATAACTGGCAGATGAAGTTGCTAAACCACTGTCTTATCATATTTCAAAGGTCATGGCAGCCAGTATCTGAAGGGGGCCTACAGGAAGGCTGGGGAGGGACTATTTACAAGACCTTGCAATGACAAGATGAGGGGTAATGGGTTTAAACTTGAAGAGGGGAGATTCAAACTAGATGTTAGGAAAGGGTTCTTCACAGTCAAGGTGGTGAGACACTGGAACATGTTGCCCAGGAAGATTGTGGATGCTCCCTCCCTAGAGGTGTTCAAGGGCAGGTTGGATGAGTGACCTGTTCTAGTGGGAGGTGTCTGTGCCTATGGAAGGGGGTTGTAACTGGATGTATGGAAGGGGGTTGTAACTGGATGATCTTTGAGGTCACTTCCAGCCTAAACCATTCTATGATTCTATGATTCTGTGATGTGACTTCAACGTGTAACACCGGTTTCTTTAAGAATTCTGCATCTACTCTCCCAAGGAGCTGTTGTGTCTTTCCTGACAATGTTTTTGATGCTGCAGTGCAGCTTCTATACTCAGACCTCCATCACTTTGATCTTCAAATGGACACTGATAGAGGAACTCAATCTTAGCTCATTGGCAGTGATGCTGTTGAAGCTGATGTGGCACTTCTGATTTGCTTCCTCACAGTGCCAACAAACTGCTGGATATGTGCAGTAGCACTCTTTTAGTAAGAGACCAAACCAGAAAGGTCAGTGAGGAATAGCAGACAAGTGGGGCACAGAGCAAGGCTGCACTCTCCATGGATTAAAGAACAAGCTGGTGCTTCTTGAGGAAATCCCACAAGCTACAGGACAGTGGCAGAGGGAGAAAATAGCCAAAAGGGAATGCATAGCTTTGGTTTACTTAATACTTTACTTTCTCTATCAGCCACAGGGTAAGATTAAAAGCACAGTCCTGGCTTCCTTCTGCTAATTTTCTTTTCTAGACCAGCTATACAAGTTACACATGCAAAGGGTTTGAAATAATAAGGCAAGAGAGCAACAGAGGCTCCTCCATACAAGGGTCTGCACAGGCTTTCAGCTGAGCGGCTCTCTGCCACTGGGATGCCCTGCATTAAAGATTGGCCTGTACTGTGTGTGAGGCCCCAAGCAATGAGTGGCTTTTGCAGACAGCTGGGAACTGGAATCAAGCCGTGATCGGCCTCCCCCTGTGATTGCGCTGCTGGAGACAGGAACAGCCTGTGAGGAGCAGGGTTTACACCGGATGCTAGACTCCAAGGAGCTGCTGCATGTTAGAGACTGTCTGTCTGTCATTTATGCTGTGGGATTAGACTATGGTGGGTAATCATCACACATTAAAAATCTAGCCATGCCATGACTTATCAAACACACATGCAAGAATAAGAACGACTCGTTTTGGTCTTGGCAGTGGAGTGGATGCTATTTTAAGTGTAGGTGCTTGGGTAAGGAAGCAAACTAGCAATACTGGCTGCTACTTACTTCCACTGTAAAATTCATATGCAGGCAGAGGATGAGGTAGCAGAGCTGTTCAGAGTTTGAGACAGTGATTTCCTTCCCTTTTTTCTGAATACACAGAAGCTGCATACATCACCCAAGCAATGGTGATAGTTGCAGGAAAGCTACAGCAGTTCTTGCTGCACAAAGAGCTGTTGGCAGTAACAGCACAAATCAAACTGGGAATGGCAATCCCCGATCCCATACTGGTCACCATTCTTCCTCCAGTTCTCCCAGCCTGCAGAGAAGACACCGGCTAGAATTCATGGAAAGGAGCAGGGAAGGAAACGAGGTGTGATGCTGCCAAAGTCTGAACAAATTACACCTCTGTACAATTACACCTCTCTCACCAGATGTGCACAGTGCTCTTTCTAACAAGTGTGGAACTGTTCCCAGCAACTTATGTCAGCTGAGCTTAGGGCTAGCCAAATCATTGCCTCATCAGAGACATCCACTTTTCTGCTTATTGAGCACATCCCTGTTACAGATGGAATCAAGACAGACTTTCTTTGGATCCTAGCATCCAGGAACTGAAGAGTAGACAGGTTTTAGTTTCTTTGTTCCAGAAAAGGACTATCTCAGAATTTATCACAATGGTACTTTCTTTCACTTTTTTTCTGTTTTACCCTAAGGAATGCTACTGATGAGAATAAAATTCAGATCTTCTTGAACTCAGCAACTGTTCTGCCAGAGGTAGCATTACAAAGGGCAATTTTTCACCCATCTGGCCATTAACAGAAACTGTGTGGTCCAATCCTGTGCTGAGCAGCAGGCCGAGGAGTGTCTCATGAGCAGTGCAGGTTAGGACAAGGCTGTTCAACTAAAGAGAGAATCCACTCAAAAGAAACAAATCTTGTGTAAAAGCCAATGTGTTCTCGCTTCCTTGCCCACTCCCCCCACCCCCTTTAGCTTTCATGTCGTTGGCTCAGTTAATTAAAATTGCAGTAATAGGGAGACTGGATGGTTTAGCAGATTGGTAATGGGATATACAGCCTTTCACCTCTAGGTCAATGGTTCGATTGCGGCCCAGGTTGGTAGTGTCCAAAAGTTATTAGCATAGAATGGCTGCTCAGTGACCTCTGTGAGATGCGTGGGTGATTTCCGTGCTCTCTTTTGCAGACAGGTGTCCACACTGTGGGAACTACTTTCACAACTGGCACTAACTGGCACCCTCTTCAGCAGCCCCAGCAGTGGCCAGAGATGGTCTGCACATTGACATGGTAGCATACTGCTCCATGGTGGTCCTTTCCCCTGGGCTGCCACGGAGCTGCTTGCCTTACTCGTGCCTTGCTCTGTGGCTAGAGACAATGCTGCTAGCCCAACTGCTTGATGATTACCTCTGCCTGGCAGCAAAGTAAGTGCGAGCTGAGCCAATGTGGTGTTTGAAGCAAGCAGATCTTGGAGAATGGTTGGCATTTGCTACCAAATTTTTGCTGAGGGCAAAGAACCTTGAGGCAATACTCTCAACTTCTTACACAATAGAAAAGGCAGAGAGACAGAAGGTATGATAGCACAAGTGATAAAAACAGTAGGAAAAAAAAGTCATGTGCAAACCAGCATAATCTGCCAGCATCCAGATTAGCTAGCACGATTCATCATTTGCTTTGGTGAAGACTTAGGCACAAGGTTCTTTGAAGGACAAAACTAGCCAGCCTGCAATGAAAATGAGCAGGTGTGAAGATTTACTAGCTCTTGCCATTCAGAGCTCCACAGCTCCTGGGAAGTAATAGAGAGCAGAGCTAGGGTGGGTCATTCATATAAAATTAATCTCACTTAGTTTTCTGACCGGATTGCTACTATCTGATTAATGTCTTATTTAAAATACTATTATGTCCAGGAAATATGAGGTGGAGTGAGTCTTATGAGTCCCTTCTTGCCCCTCAGTTCTCCAGGAAAGACCTTTTCTCCTGGAAAGAGTCCTGGTTTGAATATGGCAACCACAACCCTTTAGCGGTTTAGTAGTAGTTTACTTGTCAAAGTTCCATTTCAAATAACCATTTCTGACTCTAGACACACGACCAGAGGTACGCTTACATGGCAGCATCTACCAAGCAGTTTACGAATAAGGCAATATTTTCTGCTTTCTGTGTCCATGAGAATCTGCCAAAACCCTGCCAAGGCAACAAATTTGCTTAGGAATTTGACTCCCCACTCTCCCAGCACACATGTTGTTACTTGCAAGCAAGTGGAAACATTTTAATGCTCTCACTCAGCTCCTTGGGGTCAGTACAGTGTCTGAGTCTGACCCCTTTCTTCCCTATAGTATTTAGGGCCTTGGCTTAGACTGCTGGCTCTTTGATCCTACAACTAATGCCATCTGCTGCCAAGTTTTATTTGCTCATCCACTGATCTGTTTTCCTCTCAAAAGATGAGCCAACACTGTGGGTTGTCTGACAGATGCTGTGTCCTCCCACTGCATCACCAGTAAGTGATCCCAGTGCAATCCCACTCCCCAAAGCATGCCTGGTGACAGGTGGCCTGGTGGCTACCATAGTGGTTGCACAGTCTGACTGCAGGAGAGCTCCCATGTTCCTGCAAACTGTCATTCCAGCTGACAATCATACCCAGTTCATGTTTCTGTAGCACTGGAACTTGTTCCTTGCTAGGTATGCAGTCTCAGCTTGAACCTTCAAGTACAGTGCCTCATTGACACCCTTCCATTGCAGAAATTCAGTTGTTAACTTCACTTGCACAGTGTCATTTCTAAGTGTATTTTTAAGCAGACTCCATTTTCCATCTGTAGCTTCCACCTTTTGGTGCCTTCATAGCCAACATCCTCCATCATTTGAGCCCTCACAAACTCTGGCTGTAACCCAGGTGTTTTCTTTGTTGGCATATTTCAATGGAAGATTTATGAACCAACGGACATTTTTCGTTCTTACGCCAGCTGCCACATCAGTGGCACTCTTCCTTGTTTGGTATGACCTTTCTTTTCCCTCCTAATTTTCTGCAAAATGTTTTCTTTCACATTCAGCTGTGGAGTTGACAGTCAACACATTTAATCTTTTTCTGCTCCTTGGCATGACATCATTGCCTACTTGAACCTCATTTTGAAAGCTCTCCAAAAAAATCTTTCAAGGCCTCTCTATTGCTGAACTCCAAAACTATGTGATTTTTTGACTGACTCATATTGTAGATATGGAAGAAGGGGAGTTTTGATTTCAGACCAAAGAAATGCTGGTTCCACTTTTTCCTCTTCTTGAGACCTTGCCTGAAAGGCTATGTATTCCACAGGCAACAGTCCCAATACCTTCTTTACAGGTCTTTTCCCCGTGGTCTATCTGGATTTTGGTGCCATCTCAGTGCTCTTTTAAAGGTTTATTTTCTTAGCTCTGGGATCTTAGACCTGGATTTTACTCACTAGAGGGATAAAGAATCTTAAAACACTTAAAATACACAGGCTTAAATACACACACAGAGTGGTGAAGGAGGAGAATATGTTGAAAGAAGTTCCAAATTTGAGTTATTATACATCTGTATGGAAAAGTCCAGAGATTCAGTTTCCACCAAGACTGTCTGGGGGTACAAAGAAGACTCCATGTGTGATTTTTCTCTGTAGCCAGCATTTTAGTGTTATACAGTCAAGATTATCAAGTTAAGGGGTTTTTGTTTCCTTCTGAGATCTGTCATGTGCTAATAAGCTCCAATTTTATTATTAGTGCTTCAGCATGCATACAATATACACTGCTTATAAACCATTAAGTGAATTGCCAAAAGTTTGAAATAATTAGCAAAATTAATCTCATTAAATTATTTCAACAATGAAATTTCACAATTATTTCAAAAATTAACAATAGAATGTTCAGAAAGTTGGCTGTATCACTGGTCTGAAAACCCACCAGACAATGGAAACCCATTGAGGTTTCCAAACCTTTAAGACCAATAGACTGCTACAACTCCTTGTTGGTGTGGAACCACTCCACTTGCCCATCATCAAACTCTTCCAATAAGACAGAATCTACAGTACATGAGCATGAACCCAATGTCGCCTAGTGGTCCCTGGTTTCATCTCATCTGTGAGGAGACAAAGTGTTTGCTGTTTTCTGAGCTTTTGAATCACCTATATCTGGGATAGCCAGAATGAAGTGTGAACTGAACTTGTAATATTCATTGTTGAAAATATTGTTTTACATGAGACTGTTCTCAGCGNCCAAACTCACCTTGCACGTAAGGCAAACTCTGAAATAAGGTAAAGGGGTGGAAAGGAGGTGGAAGGGTGATTGGGAGCCCCTCCTTCTGGGAGGAGTGTTGTGTTTCTGTATTACTTTTAACTTGTATATTTCTGTACATATCTGTAAATATTGTAAATCCCTGCTTGTATACTGTCTTAAGATGTAAATATAAAGCTTCATTCCATTCCTTAACTTCCAGCTGGCTGAGTCTAGTCTGGGTGAATTCATAAGGGGGGTGGGGGTGAGTAACACCCAAACTATCACAGATTTTAAGCATGTCTTAAGAGGAAAGGTTGAATAACCTCAGGGATCAGTGTCCCTCAGGGATCAGTGCTGGGCCCC
>WAAF01018407.1:2057-12219 GCA_013400475.1 Tricholaema leucomelas | reverse complement strand
TAGTGCTGCTTGGGGTTGGTGTGGCCAAAGTATCTCAAATTTGTCTCAAAGCATATGAAAAAATACCATTCCTAGCAATGAGTCTGCTATTGCTCGTGAAAGAAACATCTTTCCTGATCACTGACGTGGCAGCTATGCAGCTGACATCTGCTCAGCAGTTTAAGATTCCTCTGCTGACACATAAAATTGAGTTTCAGTGTGAAATCAAGATGGTCTCATTGGCTATTATAATGAGTTAGCAGCTAAAGCCCATGGTAATACTGTTCCATCCTTTTCAATCAAGTGGGTATGGTGTTGCCCTTCTCCCTCCCTCCCAGTCACTAGTTGTGAGTTTATCTTCTCAAGAAAACACTCATAGGAAAAGTATTTTTTGTTGTTGCTGTTGTGGTTTTGTACTCCTATTGCTTTCAATAAAACTAATTAACATCTTGCAGTAAAACAGTTCCCCAGATCTCCTTAGATTTCAAATGGAGCTGACCTGTGCACAACAGAGTCTTCACTTCAGCCTGAACGTGCTCATTAGTGTCTTCTAATAAATGAGGCTAGTGGGTGGTGCTGCTCATTACACCTCCCACAAGGTCCTGCACAGAAGGGAACTGGAAGAACTATTTGATGTAAGCATGCCCCATACCTATACTCTTTTCCCCCATTCAGCAACAATTACAAGCTGACAAAGACTACAGAAGATTAATTGAGAGGCTTAGAGCTCCCAGACATTCCTGCTCAAAAACTGGGCTGAACTGTAAAGGCAAATCCCCCTGCCCCAGGCACACACATGCCTTGAGGATGCCTGGTTCTACCCTCAGTGCTGTAGCACCAGGGGCCAACATAGAACCATAGAATCAACCAGGTTGGAAGAGACCTCCAAGATTGTCTCCTTCGACACCTTTCTCTGGACTCCTTCCAGTACCTCAACATCTCTCTTGAATTGAGGAGCCCAGAACTGGACACAGCACTCAAGGTGTGGCCTGAGCAGTGCTGAGTACAGGGACAGAATAACCTCCCTTGTCCTGCTGGCCACACTGCACCTGATCCAGGTCAGGATGCCACTGGCTTTCCTGGCCACCTGGGCACACTGTTGGCTCATCTTCAGCTACTCTCTACCAGCACCCCCAGGTCCCTTTCTTCCTGTCAGCTCTCAGCCACTCTGTCTCCACCCTTGAGCACTGCTTGGTATTGTTGCAGCCAAAGTGTAGGTCCCTGCAGTTGACCTTGTTAAATCTCATCCCATTGGCCTCTGCTCACCCATGAGCCTGTCCAGGTCCCTCTGCAGGGCTCTCCTACCTTCCAAAAGATCAACACTTTCTCCTAGCTGTGTTGGAGCAAAGCCTGGATGAGGCACTTAGTGCCATGGTCTGGTTGACTGGATAGGGATGGGTGCTAGGTTGGACTGGATGATCTTGGAGGTCTCTTCCAACCACATTGATTCTATGATCATCCAGTTTAACCTATCACCCAGCCCTATCCAATCAACTAGACCATGGTACTAAGTGCCTCATCCAGTATTTTCTTGAACACCTCCAGGAATGGCAACTCCACCACCTCCCTGGGCAGCCCATTCCAATGACATGCTCTTAGAGAGCAGAGAAGCACCTGAATTGTTCTTACATTACACCTACTCAAGGCTGTGCATCAAAACTCAGGTGAAGGGGAGCCAATTAAGCTGCCTGTCATTTGAGACAGTCAGAGTTTAAACCTCTTTAGACCTCCTAAAGGAGAAGTTGATGAGGCAAGATTTATCATATTCAATTGTTCTGCAGCATAGTCAATACAGTTAGATTCCTGAGTAAAGAAAACACCCACACATGGCATTTCCAAAGGTGCTAATCTTCTGCCTCTACAGATATCCCAAGTTCCCTGAAAAATTAATGAGGCATTCTTAAAAGCAGAAACATCTAAAGCAGTTTCAGGTGAGGCAGGAGTGTGGAGACCTCTCAAGCTTCAGCAGCAATGGTTGCAGATAGGTTTTTGCAGTCACAGGATCACAGGATATTAGGGCTTGGAGCTGACCCAAGGAAATCATCATGTCAGAGAATCATAGAATCAACCAGGCTGGAAGAGACCTCCAAGATCATCCAGCCCAACCTAGCACCCAGCCCTAGCCAGTCTACTAGACCATGGCACTAAGTGCCCCATCTAGTCCAACCCCCCTGCCAAAGCAGGACCACACAATCTAGCTCAGGTCACAGAGGAACACATCCAGGCAGGCCTTGAAAGTCTCCAAAGAAGGAGACTCCACAGCCTCTCTGAGGAGCCCACAGTGGGAAATTGAAGGTCAGATCCAGGGCAAGAATATGCCCTTAGGTTGGAAGGGACATCAAAGCTCATCCAGTTCCAACCCCCCACCATAGTCATGGACATCTCCCACTAGAACAGGTCACTCATGGCTTCGTCCAACCTGCCCTTGAACACTNTCCCTGGGCAGCCTGTGCCACTGTCTCACCACCCTCACTGCAATGATACATAACCTCCCTGGGCAACCTGTGCCAGTGTCTCACCACCCTCACTGCAATGAACCATAACCTCCCTGGGCAGCCTGTGCCACTGTCTCACCACCCTCACTGCAATGATACATAACCTCCCTGGGCAACCTGTGCCAGTGTCTCACCACCCTCACTGCAATGAACTTCCTTACATCCAGTTTCAATCTCCCCTCTGCCAGTTTAAACCATTCCTCCTCATCCTGTCATTACAAGACCTTGTAAATCATCCCTCCCCAGCCCTCCTGCAGGCTCCCTTCAGATACTGGAAGGGTTGTTGCTGGAGCTGAAAAATTTAACCTTTGGTGTTTTATTCTTTTGTTCCTATTATTTTCAAGAAGGTAAATATTAAGATGACTTTTTACACGACTAAAACTTTCTGCTGTTCAATCTTTTGCAGCCTAGGACTTGAATTGTGCTGAAATTCACAGCTGCACAACCAAAATGGAGGAGTCAGGCAGCAAAACTTCCATCCCAAGAAGAAGAAGAAGAAGAAGAATCCCCAACCTACTTAGAAACCACTGCGTGTGCCTCTCTTGCTTCAGGCTGCTGATCACATTATGGTCTGGGTTAGCTAAGGATTCAGAGGCTCCTGCATTTGTCAGCCTACTTGTAAACATAGTTAACATCTGCATTGGCAAAACCTTAGCAGCTTCATTAAAAGCTCTGTTAAAAGGGGGATGAAAAGTGGAGCTCAATGGAAAGGCTTTTAATTAGCATCAGAGTATTTTTTTTCCATAAGGTACATGCAAGAAGCTTGTTTGGCTGAAATGTTTCAGTGATGCTTCGATTATGTCCACTACATCCATTGTATTTTTTAATCCATTTATTTCCCCTTCCTTCTCCCCCTCTCTCCCTCCCCTCCACCCACCCTGAGTGTGTGTTGGGTTGGTGGTTGTTTTTTTTCCTGGAGAGTGGTTTCTCTGCATTTGAATTTAGTTCATAGAAGCACTTAAAAAAACCACCACACACACACACATACAAAAGAAGGCATTTAAAGTCTCTGGGATGAGGCTTATGTTCTCAAAGATACTTTGGTGCTCACAGAATCAAATATTAATACTCTGAGCTCTTAGGCCCTACATATTAAGGCAGATGATATCTTGAAATCACACCACTTAGCTTCCTAGCTTGAAGTGTGAAAGTCTCTTTCTGTGCCATGGAGAGATTTACTATTACAACTGATACCAAAACAAAAATCAACTGCAAGCACACAATTAGCTTTCACCAAAGGCTTCACAACAGCAATCTACCTCCCATGTTCCTCATTGCTTAATGAGGCACCTGCTGGGACGTTCTCTGTGTGGAGGGTTAGGTGTATTTAGAGGACCAGGCTGATTTGAATACGTGTTGTTGTGATGTAATCTACTCAATTAGAAATGCAGAACTCTGATATAAAAACACAGCTCCTCCTAAAGAACTGATATCTAGGCTTTAATTTGATTATTAAGCATTTCCAAACATACACACTTAATTAAAGCATCAGGGAAACCTCTTGCAGACTACAAACAAGTATCCTCTGCATTCTTTTCTCCCTTCCTGCCTTTGAAACCTTTTTTTTCTCAAGATAACAAAGCAGATTTTCTGTTCTGCTGGGTTTACTGATCCAAAGGGAACTCCTCTGCAAAGATGGAGGAGGAGGAGGATGCTTCTAACCTCATTGTTCCTGTAGCATTGAAGGATCAGAGAGGGACTCCTGCATGTTGCAGCTGCCTCTGCTGGTGGTGGGCCCTGCCATGCCCTGAGTGAGAAGACCAGCAGCAGCCCAGGCTGGGGTAGCCATGCTCACATGAGCCAGAGCAGTGCACAGACATATGCTGTCAGAAATGAATGCTAATTGCCCTGGCATCCACAGCCCAATACAGCTGATTCATTTCTAATTTCTTGGCACCAGCAGTCCAGCTACTGCTGCACAAACTGAGCAGTGTTACCCAGGTACTGCCTGGGCTGTACTGAGGCCAAGGTCTCTGCTGCAAAGGGAGGCTTCCACTGGTGCTGCCCAGCTTGCTCCTCTCTGAACCACAGAATTAACCAGCTTGGAAGAGACCTCCAGGATCATTGGGTCCAACCTATCAACTAAGCCCTCTCATTAACTAAACCATGGCACTAGGTGCCTCATCCAGCCTCCTTTTAAACTGCTCCAGGGACGGTGACTCCACCACTTCCCCATGCAGCCCATTCCAATGCCAATCACTCTTTCCATGGACACAGTAGACCACACCTGGAATACTATGTCAAATATTGGGTTCCCATGCAGCCGATCTGCTGGAGAGAGTCCAGCAGAGAGCCACAGGGATAATAGAATCATAGAATCATAGAAATCATAGAATCAACCAAGATTAAAGGGACCTCTGAGATCACCCAGCCCTACCTAGCACCCAGCCCTAACCAACCAACCAGACCATGGCACTAAGTGCCTCATCCAGGCTTTGCTTCAACACCTCCAGGGACAGCAACTCCACCACCTCCCTGGGCAGCCCATTCCAATGCCAATCACTCTCTCTGCCAACAACTTCCTCCTAACATCCAGCNAGAGAAAGAAAGAGAGAGAAAGAAAGAAAGAAAGAAAGAAAGAAAGAAAGAAAGAAAGAAAGAAAGAAAGAAAGAAAGAAAGAAAGAAAGAAAGAAAGAGGAAGAAAGGAAGAAAGGAAGAAAGGAAGAAAGGAAGAAAGAAAGAAAGAAAGAAAGAAAGAAAGAAAGAAAGAAAGAAAGAAAGAAAGAAAGAAAGAAAGAAAGAAAGAAAGAAAGAAAGAAAGAAAGAAAGAGGAAGGAGGAAGGAAGCCCACACTTAATACATGGTGTTTTATTTTCTACAACACCCAACAAGGTTTCAATGTGCAGCAGAGAAAATGACTTTTAGTTTCCAGGAAACATTTCTAAATGCCTTTATATTTCTTTCTCCACTGCTAACTGAGCTGGATGATCTTGGAGGTCTCTTCCAACCTGGTTGATTCTATGATTCTTTCTTTCTTTCTTTCTTTCTTTCTTTCTTTCTTTCTTTCTTTCTTTCTTTCTTTCTTTCTTTCCTTTCTCTATTCTGCTGCCTGAGCAGCTCATGCCATTTACATTTCTCAGCTGGAGAAATATGAATTAAGCTTACTTTGACCGTTTGAACAGAGGTTTAAGAGGCAGGATCCATTGTAAGAGTAGGTAGCTGGATACAGCACTATCATAAAGTGCCTGGAACTGACATGACTGAGTAGGACCACCAGCTGAGCAGGTCTGCTTCTACCAGTTCTTAGTGTTTTACTGATTTGTCTGAGCCAAGAACATGGATTTTGCCTTTTCTTGAGATGCAGCTCTGCTCAGTGAATTTGTCTCTCATCCATTTAACAGATGTCTTAAATTAGTGATCTTCAGCTTTTGCTGGTTTGACTTACACACTGCTGAATGCCTCCTGAAGAAGACTTGAACTGCTGTCCTGTGACTTGAGGCCTGATGAGCAGTGGTGTGTTCCTGTTGATTGCATACCCTCAGAGCTACATTTCAAAGAGTCATCAGATCACAGGTGAAAACACAGTTATTAAGACTGTAAAAGGGGTATGTAGAGCACTCAGCATTTTGTAGCCATCAGCAACTACTGAAACAAGACACATAAAAATTGAGGGATCATGTGGACCTATTTTCATAGAGTCAGAGAATCAGTCAGGGTTGGAAGGGACCACAAGGACCAGCCAGTTCCAACCCCCCTGCCGTGCCCAGAGACACCCTACCCTAGAGCAGGCTGGCTGCAGCCTCATCCAGCCTGGCCTTAAACACCTCCAGCCATGGGGCCTCAACCACCCCCATGGGCAACCCATTCCAGCCTCTCACCACTCTCATGCTGAACAACTTCACCTCCCTGGGCAGCCCATTCCAATGGCAAATTACTCTAGCTCAGGTCACAGAGGAACACATCCAGATGGGCCTTGAAAGTCTCCAGAGAAAGAGATTCCACAACCTCTCTGGGGTGGCTGTTCCAGTGCTCTGTGACCCTTACAGTAAAGAAGTTCCCCCTTCCATTGAGCTGGAGCCTCCTGTGCTGCAGCTTCCATCCATTGCACTTTTGTTTCTGTTTTAACATTGCCATTTTGAAGGGGTTATTTTTTCCCCTTGAAGTTCTTCTCTTTACTCTTTACCAAAAAAAGAGATAACAAAATAAAACCAAAACAAAGGTTTACTTTGGTATTCATAAGGCTTGGGAACGTGGTAAGCTACAAAGAGCTCTGGGCTTTGTGTGTGAACTTGCAGTCAAAATCAACCACATCCCTGTGTTTGAATTTCTCATTTGCATTGCTTCCTCAGAACTCTCCAATGTTTGGAGCCAGTAGATGTTGTAAAGCAGGTAGCTGCCTGTGCAGTGATTTCCCCCCACTTTCCATGGGGTTTGGATTTGACATTAATTGAAAAGGGCTTTCCCCTCTACTTAGGCTACAAAATTGGGATGCAGCTTTTGTTTGCCTTTGCTGAACTCCTGTGCTGGTTGCAAACTAATTGGAATATTTTGATGAGGGAAATTAGATCATTGGCTGTGAAAAGAAAATAAGTTGTTGTATCTGAAGGGAGCCTACAGGAAGGCTGGGGAGGGACTATTGACAAGGTCTGGTAATGTCAGGATGAGGGGGAATGGGTTTAAGCTGGAGGAGGAGAGATTTAGACTGGATGTTAGGAGGAAGTTCTTTACAGTGAGGGTGGTAAGACACTGGCACAGGTTGCCCAGGGAGGTTGTGGATGCTTCCTCCCTGGAGGTGTTCAAGGCCAGGCTGGATGAGGCCTTGAGCAGCCTGCTCTAGTGGGAGGTGTCCCTGCCTATGGCAGGGGGTTGGAGCTGGATGATCCTTGAGGTCCCTTCCAACCTAAACCATTCTATGATTCTATGATTCTATGTCTAAGTTACCCATTTGTTCTGCTGGGACATATAAAAGCAAGGACACAAACACAGGTAAGACAGTCTCTGCCTGGCTATTGCTGTATTAACTCTTCTGCCTGACCCTGCACATTTCCCAACTACTCATTCTGCTTCTAATACATCTTGATAACTTTTCCAGATCATCTTGAAAGTAAGACAGATTCTGAAATAAGGGAGAGGGTGGAAAGAAGGTGGAAAGTGGTTGGGAGCCTCTCCTAGGCACTCTGACTGCTAGGAGGGGTCTTGTGTTTCTGTATTACTTTTAACTCAGAATTATAGAATCGTAAAATCAGTCAGGGTTGGAAGGGACCACAAGGATCAGCCAGTTCCAACCCCCCTGCCATGCCCAGGGACACCCTACCCTAGATCAGGCTGGACACAGCCTCATCCAGCCTGGCCTTA
This sequence comes from Tricholaema leucomelas, assembly GCA_013400475.1. Taxonomy (NCBI): domain Eukaryota; kingdom Metazoa; phylum Chordata; class Aves; order Piciformes; family Lybiidae; genus Tricholaema lacrymosa; species Tricholaema leucomelas. Next base: position 4,449 of record WAAF01018407.1, on the reverse strand, counting down.
AACACCTCCAGCCATGGGGCCTCAACCACCTCCCTNCCCTAGATCAGGCTGGACACAGCCTCATCCAGCCTGGCCTTAAATACCTCCAGCCATGGGCCCTCAACCCCCTCCCTGGGCAACCCATTCCAGCCTCTCATCACTCTCATGCTCAACAACTTCCTCCTCACAGCCAGTCTGAATCTCCCCACCTCCAGCTTTGCTCCTTTCCCCCTAGTCCTGTCACTCTCTGATAACTTGCATATAAATGTATGTAGCTGTAAATATTTGTAATATATTGTACATATCTGCTTGTAAATTCTGCTAAGCTCTGAATATAAAGCTTCACTCTTTAACTTCCAGCTGGCTGAGTGTAGTCTGGGTGAAAGGAGGTTGAAGCCAGGTGGAGGTTGGTCTCTTCTGCCAGGCAAGCAGCAACAGAACAAGGGGACACAGTCTCAAGTTGTGCCAGGGAAGGTCTAGGCTGGATGTTAGGAGGAAGTTGTTGGCAGAGAGAGTGATTGGCATTGGAATGGGCTGCCCAGGGAGGTGGTGGAGTCACCGTGTCTGGTGGTGTTCAAGAAAAGCCTGGCTGAGGCACTTAGTGCCATGGTCTGGTTGACTGGATAGGGCTGGGTGTTAGGTTAGACTGGATGATCTTGGAGGTCTCTTCCAACCTGGTTGATTTGATTTTATTCTATTCTGTTCTATTCTGTTCTATTGGATAAAGTAGGGTGTCAGGTTGGACTGGATGATCTTGGAAGTCTCTTCCAACCTGATTGATTCTATTCTATTCTATCCTTTTCTATTGGACAAGGCTGGGTGCTAGGTTGGACTGGATGATGTTGGAGGTCTCTTCCAACCTGATTGATTTGATTCTATTCCATTCTGTTCTATTCTATTCTATTCTATTCTGTTCTGTTCTGTTCTGTTCTGTTCTGTTCTGTTCTATTGGATAAGGTAGGGTGTCAGGTTGAACTGGATGATCTTAGGCGTCTCTTCCAATCTGATTGATTCTGTTCTATTCTACTGGACAAGGCTGGGTGCTAGGTTGGACTGGATGATGTTGGAGGTCTCTTCCAACCTGATTGATTCTAATCTATTCTATTCTATTCTATTCTATTCTACTCCTTTGGATAAGGTAGGGTGTCAGGTTGGACTGGATGATCTTGGAAGTCTCTTCCATCCTGATTGATTCTATTCTATCCTATTGTATAAGGCTGGGTGCTAAGTTGGATTGGATGATCTTGGAGATCTCTTCCAATCTGGTTGATTCTATGATTGTATGAATCCTTGGCATGTGTGTGTATGTGTGTGTGATGCCCAGAACCACTGCAACTCCTGTTCCTAGCCATATCAGTTTTGGATTCATCCTTACGTTCACTGACTATTGTTCCTCTGTCTTTATGATCGCTAACTTCAGTCCACCTGACAAACTTATCTTTGGAGAGGCCACCAAAGAAGATTTCGTGGGCTCAATCCAGTTTGGCAAGCAGCAGCAAATCTGCCTTTGCTTTGTGCTGATGTGTTGCTTTTCCATGCTCAGTGGTGCAGCCACTCCTCGTGCAAAGCCTCCTCCTGCTTTCATTCACGCCCCGAGATAAGCAGATGTTTGGCAAGATGTTCAGCCTCGGAAATGATTTGGCTGCTCTGATTCTTGCTTTCTGCTGTGTGCTGTGTTTTGGTTTGGGGTTTATTTTCAGTTGTGTTATGAAGAGAACAGGTTCCCATTGTGAGTTTCTCCCAATTCAAGCCTGACAGCTTGCACACAACAATAGGGTAGTGAACAATGGTCTATCAGCGCTACCAAGAGCAGGAAGCAATTGAAGATGTATTGGGTAATGAAGAGTAAATCTACTCTCATCACCACAACTACATGGGAGCTGCTCTGAAATCTTATGACAAATCTGTGATGATCCAGCTGCAAAAGAAATATCTTCTGAAGGAGCATAAATAGAAAGCTTTCATTCATCAGCAGTGTCTCTTCTTTGGCCTTTTTCATTCTTTCTTTCAGATTTAGTCAGATAAGAGAACATAATCCACATGCCAAGGTCAATGGTACACTTCTTCCCCGCAGCAGCTACACAACAATCATGATGTTTGTGCAGGTAACCATAGGTCTCTGTCACACCAAATACCAAGAACACAGGGTTGTTTTTCATACATCCAGATAGTAGATATAGACAATATTTCAGTGAAGTGTATCTGCAGAGGGAGCAGTGGTTCTGTTTCAAAGATGTTTGTGTTGTGAAGTTTTCCTCTGGCCTTGCATGAGGCCTTCTTTGCTGAAGTAGATCTATAATTTATTAAAGACAGACTCACAGAATTTCTTAGATTGGAAAAGACCTTCAAGCTCATCGAGTCCAATCATTAGTTTCACACTGACAAGTCCTTGACTAAACCAAATCCCTCAGCA
>WAAF01018402.1:0-10002 GCA_013400475.1 Tricholaema leucomelas | reverse complement strand
CTTCCATGATTGTGTGATGCTATGTCTGGCTTAGTGGTGAGCTGGCAGTGCTGGGTGCTAGCAGTAGGATGTGATGATGATGATGATGATGATGATGATGAAGAAGAAGAAGAAGCTCTCTTCCAAAGAAAACCATTCCATGCTTCCATGATTGTGTGATGCTATGTCTGGCTTAGTGGTGAGCTGGCAGTGCTGGGTGCTAGCAGTCAGATGTGATGATGCTGATGATGCTGATTGCGATGCTCTCTTCCATAGAAAACCATTCCATGCTTCCATGATTTTGTGATTCTATGACTCCATGATTCCATGTCTCCAGAATGCTAACTGTTGATCTGTCTCTTCTTTTTGTTTTCCTCTTTTGAAGTCCCACCCAATTTGACTGTTCCTCAAGAAAAGTCACCCCTGGTCACCCGGGAAGGGGACACAATTGAGCTGCAGTGCCAGGTGACCGGGAAGCCCAAGCCCATCATTCTGTGGTCCCGAGCTGACAAGGAGGTGGCCATGCCGGATGGGGGGATGCAAACAGAGAGCTATGATGGGATCCTGAGGATAGTGAACGTGTCCAGGGAGATGACGGGGACCTACAGGTGCCAGACCAGCCAGTACAACGGCTTTAACGTCAAACCCAGAGAAGCTTTGGTCCAGCTCATTGTACAGTGTAAGTAGACCCTGAATTTCTTTCCTTGTGGGCTTGCTGGCATCAAGAAATGTATCCAATTCTCTCTGGAGGAAATCTTCTCTCTGGAGGAAATCCTGTGGAAACCTGGTTGATTCTGTTCTTTACCTGATTGATTCTGTTCTTTACCTGGTTGATTCTATTCTTCACCTGGTTGATTCTATTCTTAACTGGCTGATTCTATTCTTTACCTGGTTGATTCTATTCTTTACCTGATTGATTCTATTCTTTACCTGGTTGATTCTATTCTTACCTGGTTGATTCTGTTCTTCTATTCATTGCTGTCTACAACTACCTGAGGGGAGATTGTAGCCAGGTGGGGTTGGTGTCTTCTGCCAGGCAACCAGCAACAGAAGAAGGGGACACAGTCTCCAGTTGTGCCAGAGGAGATATACACTGGATGTTAGGAAGAAGTTACTGCCAGAGAGAGTGATTGGCTGCCCAGGGAGGTGATGGAATCACCATGCCTGGAGGTGTTCAGGAAAAGTCTGGATGGAACACTTAGTGCCATGGTCTGGTTGATTGGCTAGGGCTGGGTGATAGGTTGGGCTGGATGAGCTTGGAGGTCTGTTCCAACCTGGTTGATTCTATGATCATCTAAATGATATCTAATTGTGAGTGTTGTCTTCTTAGTGCCACATCTTTTGCTTCTGAAGTTCCATTGTTTTCATGTGAGGAGGGCAGTGAAAATGAATAGGAGTCTCACTTGGGTGACAAAAGAAGTGTGAAGCAATCGTTGGGTTCCTCTTGGCTTCCTTTGGACAGGCATTGAAGTAGGTTGCCCGAGGGGGTGGTGGAGTCACTGTCCCTGGAGCTGTTCAAGAAATGTGTGGCTGTGTTCCTCTTGGCTGCCTTTGGACAGGCATTGAAGTAGGTTGCCCGAGGGGGTGGTGGAGTCACTGTCCCTGGAGCTGTTCAAGGAATGTGTGGACATAGTACTTTGGGATGTGGTTTAATGGCCATGGTGCTCTTTGCTTGACACTTGGACTCGATGACCTTAGAGGTCTTTTCAAGGATTCTGGGCTCTGAAAGTGGATTCAGAACTACAGGTGTTGTGGTGGAAGGCAGGAGGGACAGAGCTGTCTTTGGACAGCAGCTAGGAAATATGATGTTTGACCCTGGACATCCCTCAGCTTGCTCCTAAAGATCTCCTCCTGGTCAGCTGAGAATCACTTGTCCTGTTTTCTCCTCCCTGCTGGTGCCACCTCTGCCTTCCTGCCTTCCAAGGCAGGACACAAGCTGTGGCAGTGCCCTTGGTGTGCAAAAGAGCAAGCCTGAGGCAGGGCCTTTGTGCAGCCCAGCCTGTGGCAGGAACTCTCCCCCTCACCTTCTCTCTTCTAGAAGCAGCCCCTGGCTGCGCAAACCTGCCCTGACCTTCACAAAGTGCCTCAGTGAGCAGAGCCTGAGCTGAGAACTCACAGCACTGACTGTAATCACTTCTGGTTCCAGCTGCCAGATTTGATGGCAGATTTGCTTTTAACAGCACACAGCAGAAGTGACCTCATGTGGCGCCTCCAGGGATCAGATGCTGCCACATCTCCAGTTATTGCTAATAATCAACTGATTTGTTTTTTTCCCAAGGTCTGTTGTGTAACAAATTATTGATGCACTTGATTACATGTTGTGGTATCTGCAGTTATTTTATCAGAGCTATTTATTGATGTGCTGGCAGAGATTTGTTTTAGCAAAGCATCCTTCTGGCCCAGCCAGTGGTCGTGTGGACTGATGACATCAAGATGCTTCCAAGGGTCAAGGCTGCAGGCAAGTTAGAGCTTTGTTCCCTGGGTTCCTCTTATGAGGAGAGGCTGAGGGAGCTGGAGTTGTTTATTCTGGAGAAGAGGACTCTGAGTGCAGACCTCATTGTTCCCTACAACTCCCTGAAAGGAGGCTGACATGAGGTGGGGGTTGGACTCAGGAGGGTTGGACTCAGGAGGAGGCACAGGGGGGACCTCATTGCTGTCTACCTGAAGGGAGGCTGTATCCAGGTGGGGTTGGGCTCTTCTCCCAGCCAACCAGCAAAAGAACAAGGGGACACAGTCTCAAGTTGTGCCAGGGCAGGTCTAGGCTGGATGTTAGGAGGAAGTTGTTGGCAGAGAGAGTGATTGGCATTGGAATGGGCTGCCCAGGGAGGTGGTGGAGTCGCTGTCCCTGGAGGTGTTCAAGCAGAGCTTGGATGAGGCACTTAGTGCCATGGTCTGGTTGACTGGACAGGGCTGGGTGCTAGGTTGGGCTGGATGAGCTTGGAGGTCTCTTCCAATCTGGCTGATTCTATGATTGTGTGATTCTGTGACTCTTCTGCATAGTATCAGGTGTTAGAACTAGAAAAACAAATGAGCTGAAATTGTGCCAGGGGAGTTGTAGGTTGGACATTAGGAATGATTCCTTTCCTGCAGCAGTGGTCAGGTGTTGGAACAGGCTGCCCAGGGAGGGCATCCCTGGAGGTGTTCAAGTAACATGTGGATGTGGCACTTTGGGACATGGTTTAATGGCTGTGGTGGAGTTGGATTCAATGCTCTTAGAGGTCTTTTCCAGCTGAAACAATTCTATGATTCCTCTTGTTGTGGGTTCATGTGCAGGAGGACAAATTTCACCTACCTGCAACTGCTGTATGCAAATGAGGATCAGAGGTGTCTTTGGCTCCATCTCCAGAGATTGCAGACAATGACTTCTTAAAACATCTTCTGAATGAAGCACTTACCATAGAACCATAGAAGTGTAGAATGGTTTAGGTTGGAAGGGACCTCAAAGCTCAGCCACTTCCAACCCCCTGCCATAAGCAGGGACACCTCTCACTAGAACAGGTCACTCAAAGCCTCATAAAGCCTGACCCTGAACACCTCCAGGGAGGTTGTGGAGCACAGAAGCAGAGAAAGTGATCAAAGATCACCTTCTCTGCTTCTGTGCTCCACAACTTCCCTGGGCAACCTCTGCCAGTGTCTCACCACCCTCACTGCAAACAACTTCTTCCTATCATCCACTTTCAGTCTCCTCTCTGCCACTTTAAACCCATTCCTTCTTGTCCTGTCTTGACAAGACCTTGTCAATAGTCCCTCCCCAGCCCTCCTATAGCCCCCTTCAGGTACTGGAAGGCCACTCTAAGGTCTCCTGGAAGCCTTCTCTTCTCCAGGCTGCAGAGCCCCAACTCTCTCAGCCTGTCCTCATAGCAGAGCTCCTGCAGCCCTCTCAGCATCTTGGTGGCCTCTTAGGAACTGACTCCAGCGATTCCATGTCCTCCTTGTGCTGGGGGCTCCAGAACTGCACACAGGACTGCAGGTGAGGTGTGAGGAGAGCAGAGCCAAGGGGCAGAATCCCCTCCCTTGCCCTGCTGCCCACACTGCCCTTGCTGCAGCCCAGCACAGGGTTGCTGTCTGGGCTGCACTCACATATTGCTGCCCATGCACATTGTCTCGTTGGTGACATGGCCAGTGGCATTGAGTGCACTCTCAGCACTCTTCTCCAGGGTGCAGAGCCCCAACTCTCTCAGCCTGTGCTCATAGCAGAGCTGCTGCAGCCCCCTGAGCATCTTGGTGTCCCTGGGGCTCCTCACTCCGAAGGTGTTGAAGCACACCCAGAGGAGGGCAAGAAAGCTGGTAAAGGATCTGGAGGAGAAGGTCTTGTGAGGAGTGGCTGAAGGAGCTGAGGTTTTCAGCTTAGAGAAGCACACCCAGAGGAGGGCAAGAAAGCTGGTAAAGGATCTGGAGATGGTCTTGTGAGGAGTGGCTGAAGGAGCTGGGGTTCTTCAGCTTAGAGAAGCACACCCATAGGAGGGCAAGAAAGCTGGTAAAGGATCTGGAGATGGTCTTGTGAGGAGTGGCTGAAGGAGCGGAGGTTTTCAGCTTAGAGAAGCACACCCAGAGGAGGGCAAAAAAGCTGGGAAAGGATCTGGAGATGGTCTTGGGAGGAGGGGCTGAAGGAGCTGGGGTTCTTCAGCTTAGAGAAGAGGAGGCTGAAAGGAGTCTTTTTTGCTCTCCTTGAATGGAGGCTGGAGTGAGGTGGTGGTTGGTCTCTTTTCTGAAGTAACAGGTGATGGGACAAGAGGAAGTGGCTTCAGGTTATGCAAGGGCAGGCTCCTCAGGATGTAAAGGAGACCCTTTTGAACCCAGTGGGACAGGTCCTTTTGCAATTCCAACAGCTGGTGGATGATTGCTTTCCCTACCAGTGTGAAATATTTCTTCCTGGTGGGGTAGGGAAGAGAAAAAGGCAAAGAAGAACTCTTTGGAAATGGAGTTTTATTTTTTAAGCAGTGCATTAGGTGCAGCTTTTCACATTCTGAAAGAGAAGAGAGGGACACAAGGTGAAAATGGTTCCTAATCAGCAGGAGTGGAGCAGGTATTTACAGGAGATTATTTCTTTCATCTCCTTGTGTTTTGCTTTCCTCTTCATCCTCGTTCAGATGCTGGCAAGTGCCAATTTGGGAGGGAGTGGATAAAGCAGAGATTATGTAATGCTTTGATTGTGGAGGGGTTGGGTTTGCATGTGGGAGGGAAGGAAGGACCTCTCTTCACACTGACTTCACCATCCTTTCTCTGCCTGGCATAGCATTTATCCAGTTGTCACCAATGTCAGCTTCTCCCAGCAGTCTTCTAATATTTATCTTTGGTGCTTCTAAACCACATTATTTGCTCCCTCCCCCCCAAAAAAAAATCCTTTTCAGGACTAACACATTGATTTCGTGTTGGATGCACCAGAGGGGGAATGTAAGGAGATACATTTGAGGACATTGGTAGGCTGGGTTCATTTCCCTTCATCACAAAGACTGTCGGAGGGCTGGAGCAGCTCTCTTATGAGGAGAAGCTGAGAGACTTGGGGGTGCTCAGCCTGAAGAAGAGAAGGTTCCTGGGAGGCCTTACAGTTGGATTATGTAGTTGTAGTTGTGGCCAGGAGGGCCAATGCCATTCTGGGGTGGATTAGAAGGGCTGCTGTTAGGTCGAGAAGGGTTCTTCTGCCCCTCTGCTCTGCCCTGCTGAGGCTACATCTGGAGTACTGTGTCCAGTTCTGGGCCACCCAGTTCAAGAGGGACTTAGAAGTGCTTGAGAGAGTCCAGCACAGAGCCACAAAGATCAGGAAGGGAATGGAACATCTCTGTTAGGAGGAGAGCCTGAGGGAGCTGGGGCTGTGCTGCTGGCAGAGGAGGAGGCTGAGAGGTGACCTCATCAGTGGTTATCAAGATGTGCAGGTGAGTGGCAGGAGGCTGGAGCCAGGCTCTGCTGGGTGATGCCCAGGGACAGCACAAGGGGCAATGGGTGGAAGCTGAGGCAGAGGAAGTTCCATGTGAACCTGAGGAGGAATTTTTTCCCTGTGAGGGTGACAGAGCACTGGAAGAGGCTGCCCAGGGTGGTTGTGGAGTCTCCCTCTCTGGAGATATCCCAAACCCACCTGGATGTGTTCCTGTGTGATCTGCTCTAGGAGATCCTGCTGTGGCAGGGGGGTTGGACTGGATGAGCTTTGGAGGTGCCTTCCAGCCCCTGACATTCTGTGATTCTGTAATATCTGAAACAGACCTACAGGGAGGCTGGGAGGGACTATTTAGTTGTGGTGATATGTGCTGGTTTGAGCCTAGCTAGAATGTTTTGGTGAGAGGGACTAGATCATAGAATGAGGAGCAATGAATCATAGAATCAACCAGGTTGGAAGAGACCAGAGAGAGTGATTGGCATTGGAATGGGCTGCCCAGGGAGGTGGTGGAGTCACCGTCCCTGGAGGTGTTGAAGCCAAGCCTGGATGAGGCACTTAGTGCTATGGTCTGGTTGACTGGACAGGGCTGGGTGCTAGGTTGGGCTGGATGAGCTTGGAGGTCTCTTCCAACCTGCTTGATTCTATGGTTCTATTTAATACCAGTCTGGAGGTATTGAATATCAGTCTGGTGGCATTGAATACCGATCTGGAGGTATTGAATACCAGTCTAGAAGTATTTAATACCAGTCTGGAGGTATTTAATACCACTCTGGAGGTATTGAATATCAGTCTGGAGGTATTTAATACCAGTCCAGAGGTATTTAGTATCAGTGTGGTGGTATTTAATACCACTCCAGAGGTATTTAGTATCAGTGTGATGGTATTTAATATCAGTCTGTAGGCATTTAATATCAGACTGTTGGTATTTAATATCAGTCTGGAGGTATTTAATACCAGTCTGGAGGTATTTAATATCAGTCCAGAGGCATTTAATATCAGTGTGGTGGTATTTAATATTGTTCTGGAGGTATTTAATAGCAGTCCAGAGGTATTTAATATTGGTCTGGTGGTATTTAATATCAGTCTGGAGGTATTTGATACCAGTCTGGAGGTATTTAATGCCAGTCTGGTGGTATTTAATATCAGTCTGGAGGTATTTAATACGAGTCCAGAGGTATTTAATGCCAGTCCAGAGGTATTTAATATCAGTCTGGGGGTATTTAATATGAGTCCAGGGGTATTTAATGCCAGTCCAGAGGTATTTAATATCAGACTGTTGGGGTTGAATATCAGTCTGGAGGTATTTAATACCAGTCTGGTGGTATTTAATTACCAGTCTGGAGGTATTTAATACCAGTCCACAGGTATTTAATGCCAGTCTGGAGGTATTTAATATCAGACTGCTGGTATTTAATATCAGTCTGGAGGTATTTAATATGAGTCCAGAGGTATTTAATACCAGTCTGGTGGTATTTAATATCAGACTGGTGGTATTTAATACCAGTCTGGAGGTATTTAATACCAGTCTGGTGGTATTTAATATCAGTCTGGAGGTATTTGATACCAGTCTGGAGGTATTTGATACCAGTCTGGTGGTATTTAATTACCAGTCTGGATGAGGCTTTGGAACCAGTGAGGGGAATCTAGTAGGGGTTGGAACCAGCTGATCTTTCAGGTTCTGTCCAACTCAAGGCAGTTTATGACTCTAACATAAAAGGGATGCTGTGATTCAAGAGGCAAAGGAAAAAGGAGTGAGGCCATTCTGTGAGTCTGTTATAAATTCAAATCCAAACAAGTGAATAAAAAAGCTGCTGCTGGCAGATGGGCTGCAACCCAGGAATCATTTAAATGCACCACTTTGACTGCTGGAAGAGCATGCTTGAGAAATAAAAATGCCACCAGGTACAACAATATAATCAGATGTTTCCATGGTGTAGCTTCTGCAGTGATGGTAGCAGGAAGGGCAGAGTCGTTTCTCACAGAGGGCATCGCTCTGTGTTGGGCTGACATTTTATACACCCAGTTTAAACTTTGGTGCCACATAAAATGCTGTTGATAATATAAACACTCCTCCAAATGCATATCTCTCTCTCTCTCTCTCTCTCTCCACATCCTTGTAAAGCCACTTAAAAGCATCACAGATATTTGATGGTGACCTGCTCGGCGGAGCGGTTGGGCCACGCGTTGTGATGCTCGTTTGGTTTGAGGTGGAGTCTGCATCTGTCCTTCCAACTGGGTAATAAATCCAACACAGCTACTGGAATGGTGCTGGAAAGGGAATGTTCTTCAGGGGTTGTCTTTTAATGTGGAACTCAGCTCATTAGTGAGAGAGAGGAGGCTGAGTGGTGATCTCAGGTGCGTCTCTGTGAAGCTGGAGGATATCAGCGGGGCAGAAATTAATTGTCTGGAGTTTTTCAAGAGAGAGAAGGAGCTGTAATGGTGGTTAGAAAGATGCTAAGGGGCCTGGAGCTTCTCTATGAGAAGGTCTAGTTGACAGGACAGGGCTGGGTGCTAGGTTGGACTGGATGAGCTTGGAGGTCTCTTCCAACCTGGTTGATTCTATGAAAGACCTGGGGCTGCTGAGCCTGGAGAAGAGCAGTTTGAGAGGGGATCTTCTCAATCCACAGCAAGAGCTGAAGAACCTCTGAGAAGCAGGAGGAGTGGGACAGACTCTTGTCAGTGGTGCTCAGTGACAGGACAAGGGGGAACAGGCACAAACTGGAACCCAGGGGGTTCCACCTGAAGATGAGGAGAAGCTTGTTTGGTGTGAGGGTGCTGGAGTCCTGCAGGAGGCTGCCCAGGGAGGTTGTGGAGTCTCCTTCTCTGGAGAGATTCCAAAGCCACCTGGACAGTGTGATCCTGGGCAAGGCATTGGGGGGTGAACCTGCTTTAGCAGGGAGTTGGACTGGTTGGTCTCCAAAGGTGCCTTCCAAACCCCTATCAGTGTCTGCTACAATGGGAGGAGAGTTCAGAACTCAGTCCAGTTTGATTTCAGAGTAGATGCTATTTACAGCCAACAATTGAGGGGGGAGGGAAAGGATCTTTTGTGCTTGAAAGAGACAACTGAATAGCTCAGGGAACAAAAGCCCTCTCTGTTCTGTAACTGCCTGATGAAATATTCCAATGTAAATATGTAGATGATGTTAATAATTAAGAGGTTGTTGCAAAAGAGAGCAATGAGAGAGTCTCCATCCAGAGGTAAACTGGAATTCATCAGCTGAAAACTCATGGATCCTTGGGAAAGGAATTGTGAGAAACTTCTGAGCAAGTAGAGTGGAGAAGAACTGACACAGAAGCTCAGCAAGGTGGGGGTTGAAAGGGACCTCTGGAGAACATTCAGTCCCACAGCAGCATGGTCCCAGCACGGTGGGGCTCAAAAGGGACCTCTGGAGAACATTCAGTCCCACAGCAGCATGGTCCCAACATGGTGGGGCTCAAAAGGGACCTCTGGAGACCATTCAGTCCCACAGCAGCATGGTCCCAGGATGGTGGGGGTCAAAAGGGACCTCTGGAGACCATTCAGTCCCATGGCAGCTTGCCCAGGATCGCAATGTCCAGCTGGGTTTGGAGTCTCTCCAGAGAAGGAGACTCCACAACCTCTTTGGGCAGCCTGCTGCAGGGCTCCAGCACCCTCACACCAAACCAGTTTCCCCTCATCTTCAGATGGAACCTCTTGGCTTCTGTCTCCAGATGAAACCTCTTCTCCAGGCTCAACAGCCCCAGGGCTTTCATCCTTTCCTCCTCACAGAGATGCTCAAAGGCCCCTCAGCATCTTTGGAGCTTCCACTGGACTCTCTCCAGTAGTTTCCTGCCTCTATATTGAACTGGGGATCCCAGAACTGGACCCAGTCCTCCAATTTTGGCCTCACTAGGGCAGAGTAAAGGAGGAGGAGAACCTCCCTTGATCTGCTGGCCACATTATTATTCTTCATGACTCCCCTGGAGACCATGGATGCTCTTGGCCACGAGCGACACTGCTGTGGACTTCTAGGACTCATCAAAATGGCTTTCTAAGTGGGTTGAATTGATAAAAGAAGTCACTATTTAAAGGGTTTTGTCTTTATTTTATGATTAAAGATTAGTGGAAGAACAAACTGGATGCCTGATACAGGCACCCTGCCCTGCAGCAGGAGCAGTGTGGCCAGCAGGAC
>WAAF01018401.1:1812-14029 GCA_013400475.1 Tricholaema leucomelas | reverse complement strand
CTGATTCTGTGACAATATGGTTTCCTGACTCCCCAGATGTCTCAATATATGCAGAAGATCCTTTTTTTGGCAGGCATTCCCCATCAGACTCAATCTGCTAACAAACTGAACTAACTGTGTATAGTTTTGGGGTCGGGGTTCCAGGAAAAGAAACCAAATCTCTTTGTTGTACTTCCTGACTGGGCCACGTTAATTCCCTGCCTCCACCACAGGAGCACAGCCACACAGAGTGGAAGAGAAATAGAGGAGGAGCAACACCTTGGACAAAACCAAAGAGGCTTCACCAGCACAAGTGACTCGAGCAGGTTTGCAGGTTGTTCACTGTGTCTTTTTGCCCTGCCAGGATTCTCCCCTTGTCAAGTTCACCCTCAGCCAGCTCTCCTCAACTTATTAACTGATCTCATCCAAGCACAAGATCAATACAACCTTGGTGCCATTGCTATAGAAACCAGGCAAGGAAGAAAGGATGAACCTGTGAACTTCTGTCAACCTCACGTCGCTGGCGCTTGAGTCCCTGGTGTCCTACCAGCTCACCCCACGGCTCCAAGGCTGCTGCAAGGCAGGAAGAGAGAAGTGCACCAAGGAGCTTCATTACCACCCACGGAGATGGCTCCAGGGAGCACCTGAAGCATTTCAGCCAAGAAGTCAGGAAGCAATGGCTGCTGGCCCTCTTCTAACCATTAAGCTCAGCTTCTGGCTGGACACTCACCCTGCCAATTTCAGGTTACATTGTCAGACAAGCTTCTGGAAGCCTCTGAGTGGCTCCTCTCTGGCTTTGCTTGTGAGTCACAGAACCAAGCAGGCTGGAAGAGAGCTCCAAGCTCAGCCAGCCCAACCTAGCACCCAGCCCTGCCCAACCAACCAGACCATGGCACTAAGTGCCCCAGCCAGGCTTGGCTTCAACACCTCCAGCCACGGCCACTCCACCACCTCCCTGGGCAGCCCATTCCAATGCCAATCACTCTCTCTGCCAACAACTTCCTCCTCACATCCAGCCTAGACCTGCCCTGGCACAGCTTGAGGCTGTGTCCCCTTCTTCTGTTGCTGGCTGCCTGGCAGCAGAGCCCAACCCCAGCTGGCTACAGCCTCCCTGCAGGGAGCTGCAGACAGCAATGAGCTCTGCCCTGAGCCTCCTCTTCTGCAGGCTGCACACCCCCAGCTCCCTCAGCCTCTCCTCACAGGGCTGTGCTCCAGGCCCCTCCCCAGCCTTGCTGCCCTTCTCTCAACACCTTCCAGCACCTCAACATCTCTCTGCAATGGAGGAGCCCAGAACTGGACACAGCACTCCAGGGGTGTCCTGAGCAGTGCTGAGCACAGGGGCCGAAGAACCTCCCTTGTCCTGCTGCCCACACTGCTCCTGAGCCAGCCCAGGATGCCATTGGCTCTGCTGCCCACCTGGGCACTGCTGCCTCCTCTTCAGCTCCTCTCTCCCAGCACCCCCAGCTCCCTCTCTGCCTGGCTGCTCTCAGCCACTCTGTCCCCAGCCTGTAGTGCTGCTTGGGATTGTTGTGTCCAAAGTGCAGAACCCTGCCCTTGTCCTTGTTCAGTCTCATCCCATTGGCCTCTGCCCACCCATCCAGCCTGGCCAGGTCCCTCTGCAGGGCTCTGCTACCCTCCAACAGCTCCACAGCTGCTCCTAGCTTGGTGTCATCTGCAAACCTACTGATGAAGAGTTTCAATGCCACCAAACAGCTACAATTAGAGCAAGGTAGCAGCTCCTGCCTCGACTCCTTCCTGGCTGTCAAATACCATCTCAGTGAGACAGATGAAGTGATTCCCAGTGAAGCAGGGAAAAGACTGATTGGAATCTGTTGGTTTTCCTGCAGGACACACACAGCCTTTCCCAATTAGGGCAAAGCTTCCTATAAGAAAACAAACAAACATGAAAAAAAGGATTTCTTTGTGCTTTCACCACACACTTGGGATTCTTTTATGCCTTCACAGCACTGAACTCAGCAGCAAGGGACTTCATTTGACAGGCATACAAATGTTTTATTTTCCCATCTGACTCCTGGTTGGATCTTAAACAGCAAATATTTGGGCTTTGTGGTACAGCACAACCCTCTGGTGAAAGGTCACTGAGAGAGCTTTAAACACGTACAGAGATAACAAGAAGGAATGAAGTGGTAGTGCAGAGGCTTTGAAACACTCTGCCCCACAGACAGCATGCCCAAGGATCAGATGTCCTCCCAGGAGCTTGAGTGGGGCTGGAATGGGATTGGAAAAGCTCATCCAGTCCAACCCCCCTGCCCCAGCAGCATCACCCAGGGCAGCTCACACAGGAACACATCCAGGTGGGGTTGGAAAAGCTCCAGAGAAAAAGACTCCACAGCCTCTCTGGGCAGCCTGCTCCAGGGCCCTGACAGCCTCACAGGGTAAAAGTTTTCCTTCTGTTCCCGTGGCACCTCCTCTGCTCCAGCTGCACCCAGTGCCCCTTGTGCTGCCCTTGGCCAGCCCTGAGCAGAGCCTGGCTCTGTGCTCCTGACACTGCCCTGCACATCTTGGTCAGCAGCACTGGGGGCAGCCCTCAGGCTCCTCTGCTGCAAGCTCCCAGCCCCAGCTCCCTCAGCCTGTGCTCACAGGAGGTGTTCCACTGCCTGCAGCAGCTTTGTGGCTCTGTGCTGGACTCTCTCAAGCAGTTCCCTGAGGTCCTTCTTGAACTGAGTGGCCCAGAATTGGACACAATATTCAAGATGTGGCCTCAGCAGGGCAGAGTAGAGGGGCAGGAGAACCTCCTTTGACCTACTCACCACAGCCCTTCTAATCCACCTCAGGCTGCCCTTGGCCTTCTTGGCCACAAGGGCACTTTGCTGGCTCATGGGCACCTTTCTGTCCACCAGGACCCCCAGGTCTCCTTCCCTTTCACTGCTCTCCAGCAGGTCAGTCCCCAGCCTATCCTGGTCCCTGGAGTTGTCCTTTCCCAGATGCCAGCCTCTATCCTTGTCCTTGGACTTCATTCCATGTCTCCCTGCCCAGCAACTCAGCCTGTCCAGGTCTCACTGAATGTCACAGGTTCTTCAAACCCCCCAGCCTGTAGCTGTGTCTGCAGCACACGTGCTGAGAGCACAGGACAGCCCTTCCAAGGGAAAGCTAAAAGCCATCCCATTACTTTTTGTGCTCCAACTCCCACCTTACAGCTGTGCTTGGCACATGTGGACCCTGTCTGAGCCTCCCTGCCAGGGGAAGGCTGTAGGTTCAGTTCAGCCTCCCACAGAGAATCACACAATCATAGAATCATAGAATGGTTTAGGTTGGAAGGGACCTCAAGGATCATCCAGCTCCAACCCCCTGCCATAGGCAGGGACACCTCCCACTAGAGCAGGCTGCTCAAGGCCTCATCCAGCCTGGCCTTGAACACCTCCAGGGAGGAAGCAGCCACAACCTCCCTGGGCAGCCTGTGCCAGTGTCTCACCACCCTCACTGTAAAGAACTTCCTCCTAACATCCAGTCCAAATCTCCCCTCTGCCAGTTCAAACCCATTCCCCCTCGTCCTGACATTCCCAGACCTTGTCAATAGTCCCTCCCCAGCCTTCCTGTAGGCTCCCTTCAGATACTGCAAAGCCACTCTAAGGTCTCCTGGAAGCCTTCTCTTCTTCAGGCTGCAGAGCCCCAACTCTCTCAGCCTGTCCTCATAGCAGAGCTGCTGCAGCCCTCTCAGCATCTTGGTGGCTCTCCTCTGAAGCAGCTCCCATTTCATCCTGAGGAGTACTGATGACACCCAGGAACCTGCCCAGATTATTCTGTGCTGTTTTGCTCTCCTCCAGAGTATTTAGCACTTTATCTCTGTGACCCTAGCAATGCTTGCAAGCAATTCCTCACTCCCTCACTCTGCTGCAGAAACCACTGGATTCAGAAGGTCTCAATGAAGCTGTGAACATTGGCCAAGCCCTTCTGAATTCACAGAAGAAAAACCTGTTGCAGAGAGATGAAAATGGAAGGAATCTGAGGTTTGCCAAAGCTGCCTTTGTGCAGTGAACAATCTGAGCCACTGCAGGGTGTTTTGCAGGGGCAGGCAGGGCTGGGCTTGAGCTCTAGCAGGAAATTCTCTGCATGACAGAGAGAGGAGGATATAAATCTTCATATAAACTAGAATATCATCTTCACCAGTTGTGTTACAACTCAGCCCACCTATCAAAGCCAGCTTGTTTGTCTTTCTTTTCACTTAGCTGTATCTTTCCTCAGTATTTGGATGTCAGACTCTGATGCCCCCCAGCAGATGAGCTGCTGGAGTAGGTTCAGAGGAGGTCACAAAGATGATCAGAGGGATGGAGACCTCCCCTATAGGGACAAGCTGGGAGAGTTGGGTCTGCTTAGGTCCAAGGGACACCTTAGAGCAGCCTTCCAGTACCTGAAGAGGGCTTGCAAGAAAGCCAGGAAGGGAGTTTTTAAAAGGGCTTGTAGTGATAGGAGAGGAGGGAATGGATTGAAGCTTGAGGAGGGTAGATTTGGACTGGAGATAAGGGAGAAATTCCAGTGAGGGTGATGAGACACTGGCACAGGTTGAGAGTGGTGAGACACTGGCACAGGTTGAGGGTGCTGAGACACTGGCACAGGTTGCCCAGGGAGGTTGTGGAGCACAGAAGCACCCAACGTGATCAAAGATCACGTTGGGTGCTTCTGTGCTCCACAACCTCCCTGGAGGTGTTTAAAGCCAGGTTGGATGAGGTCTTGAGTGACCTGCTCTAGTGGGAGGTGTCCCTGCCTATGGCAGGGAGGTTGGAACTGGCTGATCCTTGAGATTCCTTCCAACCTAAGCCATTCTATGATTCTATGATGCTTTTACAGCCTCCTTCCCATGTTAAACTTCACTGCTTGGGAGAAAATGCTCTGCAGGTGCTCTGTTATTGGCTGTAAGGAGTGAAGAAAGAAGAGTAAGGAACTACCTGCAGCTTAAAGTAACTCTCAGCAGGGATGGAGAGAATGGGGAACAGGCACTGGAAAATGAAGATGGGAATTCAGGACCATGAAGATGATGCAAGGGAACAGACTGAGGCAGCTGGGGATGTTCAGCCTGGAGAAGAGAAGGCTCCCTCCCTGGAAGGTGTTCAAGGCCAGGCTGGATAAGGCCTTGAGCAAGCTGCACTGGTGGAAGGTGTCCCTGCCCATGCCAGGAGGGTTGGACCTGGATGATCCTCAGGGTCCTTTCCAACCCAACCCATTCTGTGCATCCATGAATGTAAAGCTCTCTAGGCAATGTTAACTGCAGCCACCAAGTTAACCACTAAAAAGCAAGGCAGCAGCCTTAGCTGGGTAAAGGGATTCAATCCAATTGTTCCTCAACTAATGAATGAGGAAAAGAAGGGGGGGAAGGGAGGGGATCTACTTGGGCTGGCTATTAATAAGCTCATTAATAGGCCTATTTATATGCAGAGCTGCAGTCTTCCAGAAAGGCTTGCAGAGCACTTGCAGAACGTGCAAAGAAACAGCCAAAGAATCAGCTGAACATTAATTCCAGCTAAGCTCACAGCTCCCTGGAGCATTTCAGCATGTAAACTGACCAGGTCAGGCAGAAGTGGAGAACACAAGCCCAAGAATTCAGATTTACAGTGCCAAGAAACCAAATCCTACAAACAGAGCAGAGCATGAGCTGCAGCATCTGCTTGTAAGAGAAGACAGAGAGGAACACACTTGTCAGGAGTGCAAGATCTTGTTTGCCCTTCCCTTCAAAGAATGGTGTGAGCTCAGGTTCTCTTCCTGATCGTAAGAAGAGGTTTTAGAGCTCAGTGATGGCTCTCCTGGCTCTCAGACATGTCCCATTGGCAAGGGTAGCATAGAATCATAGAATCAACCAGGCTGGAAGAGACCTCCAAGCTCATCCAGTCCAACCTATCACCCAGCCCCAGACCATGGCACAAAGTGCCTCATCCAGTCTGTTCCTGAACACCTTCAGGGACAGCAACTCCACCACCTCCCTGGGCAGCCCATTCCAATGCCAATCACTCTCTCTGACAACAACTTCCTCCTCACATCCAGCCTAGACCTGCCCTGCCACAGCTTCAGGCTGTGTCCCCTTGGTCTGTTGCTGGGTGCCTGGCAGAAGAGCCCAACCCCACTACTTGGATGACTGATCCCCACCTAGCTACAACCTCCCATTGCAGTGCAAAGCAGCACACCACAGAAGGTGTCCTAAAGTCATCCATGTTCCTTATAGAATCACAGACTCATGCAGGTTGGAAGAGAGCTCCAAGCTCAGCCAGCCCAACCTAGCACCCAGCCCTGCCCAACCAACCAGACCATGGCACTAAGTGCCCCAGCCAGGCTTGGCTTCAACACCTCCAGGGAGGGCAACTCAAACTCTCTACAAGCAGCACATTCAATTTGCCACACCAAAAGGAGGAATAGATAACTTTTGTCAGCTGACGCCACCAAAACCAGAAGTGAAGGTCAATGATCATTAGCCCAAGAACACAAGTGAAATAAAGCCCAGCATCTGGAATATTGTGACCAGTTCTGGGTCACTCACTTCAAGAAGGACCTCAGGGAACTGCTTGAGAGATTCCAACGCAAAGCCACAAAGCTGCTGCAGGCAGTGGAACATCTCCTGTGAGCACAGGCTGAGGGAGCTGGGGCTGGGAGCTTGCAGCAGAGGAGCCTGAGGGCTGCCCCCAGTGCTGCTGACCAAGATGTGCAGGGCAGTGTCAGGAGCACAGAGCCAGGATCTGCTCAGGGCTGGCCAAGGGCAGCACAAGGGGCACTGGGTGCAGCTGGAGCAGAGGACGTGCCACAAGAACTGAAGGAAATCTTTTTCCCTGTGAGGCTGTCAGGGCCCTGGAGCAGGCTGCCCAGAGAGGCTGTGGAGTCTTTTTCTCTGGAGCCTTTCCAACCCCACCTGGATGTGTTCCTGTGTGAGCTGCCCTGGGTGATGCTGCTGGGGCAGGGGGGTTGGACTGGATGAGCTTTCAAGGTCTCTTCCAATCCCTAATGTTCTGTGACACTGAGGCAGCATTAACATCCTTCCTGCCTGACTTGGAACATCTAAAATCCAACAAACCTCCAACTCTGATTGCTTCTCTGCTAAGAGAAAAGCTCTGACCTGGTGCCACTTCTCAAGCACTGCCACTTCAGGCTCTTTCACCTTCCATCAGGACATTATTCCACTCTCCACCCTCTGTGTGACACTGTATGCATGAGGAGATGGAATGGGTCACAGAGGGAGGGTTCATGAGTTATTTATGCCAGGACATCACACACAGATCCTGAGACTCATTGCACAACAATGGCTGTAAATTCAAAAGCTGTGATAAGAATCAGATCAAAGGGACCCTGTAACCAGGAGCAGACAACGCAGCTCAGCTCTGCTTTGTTTGTAAACCAGCCTAGGGCATAAATGGCAGAACAGGGATTTGGTGGGAAAGGCATGTGGTGAATGATCACAGAATGGAACAGGTTGGATGGGACCTCCAGAGCTCATCCAGTCCAACCCCCCTGCCCCAGAAGCATCACCCAGGGCAGCTCACACAGGAACACATCCAGGTGGGGTTGGAAAGGCTCCAGGGAAGGAGACTCCACAGCCTCTCTGGGCAGCCTGCCCCAGGGCTCTGACAGCCTCACAGGGAAAAGTTTTCCTTCTGTTCCCATGGCACCTCCTCTGCTCCAGCTGCACCCAGTGCCCCTTGTGCTGCCCTTGGCTGTCCCTGAGCAGAGCCTGGCTCTGTGCTCCTGACAGTGCCCTGCACATCTTGGTCAGCAGCACTGGGGGCAGCCCTCTCACTGTAAAGCAGGAGGTCTCTTCCAACATGGTTGATTCAGATTCAGATTTGACATTCCCCAGGAGGCAGCCACAGCCTCCCTGGACAGCCTATTCCAGAGTCTCACCATCCTCAGACTGAAGAACTTCTTTCTAAGAGCAAGTCTAAACCTACTCTCCATCAGCTTCAAACCCTTCCCCCTTGTCTTGTCTCTAGACACCCATAGGAAATGTCCCTGTGCAACCTTCCTGCAGGACTCTGCAGGACCACAAAGTCCTGATACCAAAAACCAGACTGACAGAGAGAGAACTGCTCCAGCCAGCAAGCACTGGCACAGCAAATCCAGCATCTGCTAATAGTGACACTTCTTGCCACGGCCTGAGTTGAGTTTGCTGCTGATATTCAGTCATAGAGTCATAGAATCAGTCAGGGTTGGAAGGGACCACAAGGAGCAGCCAGTTCCAACCCCCCTGCCATGCCCAGGGACACCCTACCCTAGAGCAGGCTGCACACAGCCTCAGCCAGCCTGGCCTGAAACACCTCCAGCCATGGGGCCTCAACCACCTCCCTGGGCAACCCATTCCAGCCTCTCACCACTCTCATGCTCAACAACTTCCTCCTCACCTCCAGCCTCACTCTCCCCACCTCCAGCTTTGCTCCATTCCCCCCACTCCTGGCACTCCCTGACAGCCTCAAAAGTCCCTCCCCAGCTTTTTTGTAGCCCCCTTCAGATCCTGGAAGGCCACAAGAAGGTCACCTGGGAGCCTCCTCTGCTCCAGCCTGCACAGCCCCAACTCTTTCAGTCTGTGCTCACAGCAGAGCTGCTGCAGCCCTCTCAGCATCCTCCTGGCCCTGCTTTAGACACTCTCCAGCATCTCCACAGCCCTCTTGTAATGGGGGCTCCAGAACTGGATGCAGTACTCCAGGTGGGGTCTCAGTAGAGCAGAGCAGAGGGGGAGAATCCCCTCCCTGGCCCTGCTGGCCACACTTCTGCTGCAGCCCAGGCTCTGGTTGCTCTCTTTGCCAATTCCATGCTGCCATCCTGCCAGCTTCAAAGTAACAGTGCTGGCTGGGACAAAGTGAGCTTGAAGTTCAGACTGTGACATCAGAGGCTTCCTGTTCCAGTTGCTGCTTTCTCTTTCCCATCATGAAGTGGTGAGCTCCTTCTCAAAATCCATTCTCCCTGCTCCCCTCCTAAGTGCTCTCAAGTTCCAGCAGTGGCAGCCAGGAGCTCACACTCTCAGCAGAGGCTCACAGAGGTGCAATTAGAAGTTCACAGATTGCACTGGGTTGGAAGGGACCCTCAAAGGGCACCTTGGCCAACCCCCCTGCACTCAGCAGGGACACCTCCAACTACAGGGCAGGCTGCACAGGGCCAAATCCAGTCCTATCTGGAATGTCGCCAGCCATGGGGCCTCAGCCACAGCCCTGGGCATCCTGGTCCAGGGTTTCAGCACTCTCACTGTGCAGAACTTCCTCCTGATGTCCAACCTAACTCTGCCCTGCTCCAGTTTCAATCCTCTGCCCCTCATCCTATCCCCACAGGCCCTTCTGAGCAGTCCCTCCCCAGCCTGCCTGCAGGTCCCCATCAGATACTGAAATGCAGCTCTAAGTTCTCCCCAGAACCTTCTCCTCCCCAGGCTGAGCACCCCAGGCTGAGCACTGGCTTCACAGCAGAGGCTCCCCAGCCCTCTGAGCAGTTTGCTGGCCTCCTTTAGACTGGCTCCAGCAGGTCTGTGTCTCTCTCGTTTTGGGGATTTCATAGCTGGACAGAGCAGTGCAGGTGAGGTCTCCCCAGAGCAGAGGGGCAGGATCCAGCCTGTGTCTCCCCTGCCACAACTTGAGAGATGCTACTGAAGAGCAGCTGGAGGGAGCAATCCTGCACTCACTTTCAAAGCAATGAGCTAAGAGCATGTACAGGGCAAGCAAGAGTTCAGGCACTGCCATGCCCCAGCTCATAGAATCACAGAATCAAGCAGGTTGGAAGAGACCTCCAAGCTCTGCCAGTCCAACCTAGCACCCAGCCCTGGCCAATCAGCCAGACCATAGTCATTTCTTCCCCTTTGTGCATGAATGCCTAACAGGCTCAGAAGCTTGGGCAATTTTCATGTTCTCCTGTGTCCCTGGAGCCTTGCCCAGGAGCACAAATCCCAAGAGAGGGCTGAGGACAGAAGCAAACAAGCTGTGATTTCCTTAGCAGAACAGGTATTGTGACATCATCCACAGCCTGGTAAAGGACTTCAGAGTCATAGAAAGTTGGAGGACACCTCACAGGATCCCAGGCTCACACCTTGTCAGGGGTTGGAAGGGACCCAAGGAGATCATCCAGTCCAACCCCCTGCCAGAGCAGGACAATCCTATCTGACACAGATCACACAGGAACACATCCAGACAGGCCTGGAGAGGCTCCAGAGAAGGAGACTCCACAGCCTCTCTGGGCAGCCTGTGCCAGGGCTCTGGGACCCTTACAGTCAAGAAGTTCCCCCTTGTGTTGAAGCAGAACCTCTTCTGCTGCAACTTACACCCATTACTTCACAATCTATTACCTGAGCATTGCTGTTCCTCAGGTCATTCCCAGGCCTACTTTCAAAGTGCTGTCCAAACTTGGCCCAGAGCTATAGGCCATTTTTGACAGCCTGCCAGCCTTTTTGATGCCTTCGTGCTCCAGACAGAGGCACTGTTCAAATGAGACACTTTGGAGATGTGGCAATCCCTAAAAACAGGAGGCAAAAGTGCTGAGCAGAGCCAACTCCTGGCAAAGCTGCTCAGCATTCCAAAAGAGCCACTTCTGAGCTTCTTTGTCTCTGCCCTGCAGTATTCAAGCTAGATCAATGAGCAAGCATTAAATTCAGGGGCTTTACAGGGCACTCAGGAACTGGTTTTCCATCACTCAGGAAGCAGAGTGAAACTGCACTGCACAAGGAGAGATCCACAGCACAGGAAGATGCTGTCCGGCAGCACTGCAGAAGACTTTTATCTTTACCTAATTTACCTCTTTTTATCATAGAAGGCTTAGCTTGGAAGGGACCTCAGAGACCATCTGCTCCAACCTCCCTGCCATGGGCAGGGACACTTCTCAACTAGACTCAGCTGGCCAAAGCCACATCCAGCCTGGCCTTGAACAGCCCCAGGGAGGAGACAGCCACAGCCCCCCGGGGCAGCCTGTTCCAGATTCTCACCACCCTCACACTGAAGAACTTCTTCCTCAGCTCCAGTCTAACCCTGCTCTGCCTCAGCTTCAAACCATTCCCCCTTGGCCTGGCTCTAGACACCCTCAGGACAAGCTTCCCTGGAGCCTTCCTGCAGGATCCCTTTAGGCACTATAAGGCAGCTCTGAGTTCCCCCTGGAGCCTTCTCCTCTCCAGGTTGAACCCCCCCAGCTCCCTCAGCCTGTCCTCACAGCAGAGCTGCCCCAGCCCTTGGATCACCCTTGTGGCCTCCTCTGGACTCACTGCAGCAGCTCTGTGTCCTTCTGCTGGGGACAGCAGACCCGGGTGCAGTATCACTTTCATAGCATCAGGTACTTTGTGGTTCCATGTCTGGCAGGTTAGGTACATCGAAGGGAGGCTAACAAGAACCAGCTACTATTTATAGCATTGCCCTGGAGAAGGGAGCAGTTGCTTCTGCTTCTCCACTTTAAGCCCAATCATGTCCCATTTGTATTGAAATGAGAAGACAAATGAGTTATGAGAAGACAAACGAGTTTCACTGCCAGCTCTGCCTGAACTGCAAATGAAAACCACATTACTTACATTCTGGATTCCTCAGTCCCTCTCCAGTGGCAGCTTACAGGCTTCAGGCAAAGCATCTCTCCAATCCAGCACAAGAGGATGCTGACAACGTGGGCTCAGCTTCAACCTTTGTGCTTCAGAAACAACTTCTGCAAGACAGAAGCTGGGAATGGACTGCAAATGTCCCTAGCCTGCAGTAGGCTGGAGCTCAGCAGGTTCTACTGCTCCACCTTTCTCATTTCACAGACTCTGGCTCAGCTGCCAGCAGTCAGAGCAGGCTGAAGTACCTGCACTCCCACACAGCACGGCTTTAGCTTTGCCACTCTCCTAAGCAGCGTGAGAATGGGATCAGCTCTGACAGGCTGCCATGGCAGCAAGTCCTAACCTGGTTGGTCCTACTGCTTCCAACCTCTTGATAAGAGGAAAAGCTCAATCTTGACTCACAGAATCACACAATATATCTGCTTGGAAGAAGCCTTCAAGACCATTCAACTCCACCTTCCTCTAAATCCCAAAGAGTGGCTGTCAGTGGCTCCATGTCCCAGTGCAGGCAGTGACAAGCAGAGTCCCTCAGGGATCAGCCCTGGCACCAGTCTTGTTCAGCATCTTTGTGGGTGCCATGGACAGAGGCACTGAGTGCAGCCTCAGCAAGTTTGCTGCCCACACCAAGCTGTGTGCTGCAGCAGCCAGGCTGGAGGGCAGGGATCCATCCAGAGGGACCTGGGCAGGCTGCAGAGGTGGGCACAAGACAACCTCAGGAGGTTCAGCAAGACCAAGTGCAAGGTCCTGCAGCTGGGT
>WAAF01018399.1:1194-21798 GCA_013400475.1 Tricholaema leucomelas | reverse complement strand
TAGGGCTGGGTGCTAGGTTGGACTAGGTTGGACATCTTGGAGGTGTCTTCCAACCTCGTTGATTCTATGATTCTATTCACTGGAGCTGGTGACTGACTTATAAATGAAAAATGAGAGATGACCTTTGGGTGAACAGGTAGTGTCAAGAGCCAACCTCCTATGGCACCTTTACGAGCCCTCGCTCTGCCCACCCCATGCAAAAGCATCACACCCCCTGCTCTGGCTCACTGCTCTCCTGGTCTGATTTTACTTCTTGACAAGATGTGCTTTAACCAGTGGACTCTGTCTCCGTAAAACACCAGGGAAGGTGGTGTTTGTGCAAAGTGTGGGGTGGAATAATGCAGGCTTTCATTTCACAGTGACCACTGAGCAGCTGTACAGGCTGTTTGTGACAGCTGCAGTGATGCTAAGAGGTCCAAGAGGATCTATATGAAGCAAACTCAAGGCTGCTCTGTGCCGCAAAAAGTCAGTTGCTACTGCCACCATTGTACCCGCTGCAGGACAGAGCTCAACCTATCACTTTTTCTGATGACTCCTGAGAACTGTGATTTAGAAAGAGAAAAGCCCTGATTGACAGTGAGGAATCTTATGAGAAAGGGTCCTGCAACAAACAGGGTCAGAGAAAGAAGGGGAGGAGGTGGTGTTCCAGATGCCAGAGCAGAAATTCACCTGAAGCCCATTGAGGAGCATGGCAGAGCAGATACCTACCTTTTGACTGTGTGAAACATCACATGAGAACAACCAGGATAGACCTGAAGGA
This sequence comes from Tricholaema leucomelas, assembly GCA_013400475.1. Taxonomy (NCBI): domain Eukaryota; kingdom Metazoa; phylum Chordata; class Aves; order Piciformes; family Lybiidae; genus Tricholaema lacrymosa; species Tricholaema leucomelas. Next base: position 21,038 of record WAAF01018399.1, on the reverse strand, counting down.
CTGTATCCCATGCAGACCCCACACTGCAGCAGGCTCATCCAGAAGTACTGTCTCCAATCAGAAGGATACCACATCGTATCAAGAGAAGAGTGGAAAAGACAGCACATTATGCACTGACTGCAAGCTCCATTGCCCATCCTTCTGCACTGCTTGGGACATGGTTCCTGAGGATATGGAAATGAATGATTATGAGCCCAGTAAGAATGGGGAGGGGAAGAAACAAGGTGTCTCGGTGTTGTCTTTGCTCTCTCCATCTTGCTCTGCTTTAAGTTGGCAATAATTTAACTTTATTTCCTTTAAGTCAAGTTTTTTTCCTGTTGTTGGTGAGCAATATCCTTGTCTTTACCTTGAACCATAAGATTTCCCACCTTATCTTCCACCTCCACCCTATTGGTTACCAAGAGCAATGGAATGAGTGGTGGAGGGCTGTCCATTGTAATGGCACCAAAGAGGAGTATCTAAAAATGAGAGATGAAGAGAGCACAACCTGAATTGTTGATTTCTTCAGAAGCTCAGATTGAGATAGATGTCTCACCTCATGCCCAAAGCCAAGTCTACATTTTTCATGCATTTCAACAGATTTTGTTCCTGCTTCAGTATGAAAACCATTGCCCAGAGGGAGTATATTTCCCACATATGAAGGCCAAACCCCACAGATCAGCTGAAGCTCTGCAGAATTTGTGTGTGTGTGTGTATATATATATATATATATATATACAGAGGTGCTGGTGAATGGCCAGCTGAAGATGAGCCAGCAGTGTGCCAAGGTGCCCAAGAAGGCCAAGAGTATCCTGGCCTGTATCACAAACAGAGTGTCCAGCAGAACTAGGGAAGTGATTGTGTCCCTATACTCTGCCCTGGCTAGGACACAGCTTAGGTACTGTGTTCAATCCTGAGTGTCACAGTACAGGAAAGATATTGAGGTCCTGGAGCATTTCCTAAGAAAAGCAATGAGGCTGCTACAGAGGTAGGAGGGCATGGTGTATGAGGAGCAGCTGAGGGAGATGGAGTTGCCCAGTCTGCAGAAGGGAAGGCTAAGCAGAGAACTTATTGCTCTCTACAACTACCTGAAAAGAGAATTTGTGGTGAGGCTGGTGTTAGTCTCTCCTCCCAAGCAAGTGGTGATAGGAGATGAGAAATGGGTTTAAATTGTGCCACGGGAGGTTTAGTTGGACACTAGGAAAAAGGTCTTTACTGAGAGAGTGGTGAGGCACTGGAACAGGCTGCCCAGGGACTGGCCATCTCTGGAGGTGTTCAAAAGCATGGAGGTGTGATACTCCAGGATATGGTTCAGTAGTCATGGCAGTTGGGTTACAGCTGGACTCAACGGTCTTAAACATCTTTTCCACCCTGATTCTGTGATTCTATGACAATAGGGTGAAGAACTCACTAATTCCTGGCTTCTCTGACCTTCTTTTCCTTGAGTCCAGGAGATCTGGTAGGACAATAGAGTGAAGTACTTACTAATTCCTCTGTCCTCTCTCTTAAAACTCAAGCCAGANGCAAACAGCAGCTGACAATCTGGAGGATGGCAGCGTGTTCCTCTCAAGAGAAATTTAATGTCACCTCATACGATGCCATGGCTTTTGTCGTCATCACACTTCAGACACTTGCTGGCATGTGGATAAATGGTTTCATTGTTTCTGTGCTGTGTGTGTCTTGGGTGAAAAAGAGACTCTTTAACTCTAACGAGAAGATCTTGCTGCTTCTTGGAAGCCTCCGGTTTGGGGATTTGTGCATCAGTTGGGTATATTCATTTACTTCAATGATTTATCCCCAGTGCTATTATGTTTACCCCATACCCCAAATATTTGCATCTATCATAAGATTTTTAGATTCATCTAATGTGTGGGCTTCTGCCTGTCTTTGTGTTTTTTATTGTCTAAAAATTGCAAACTTCCAGCACACCTTCTTCATCTACCTGAAGGGAAAAATTGACAGGATTGTACCATGGCTTCTGTTTGGTTCTGTGCTCTTAGCACTGGTCATGGGAATCCTTGGATTTGACACTACAGACAGACCAATCTTTGAAAACTTCAATTCCACAGACATAATAATTTTAGGGACACTGAGTGTCAGAACAGATGGACATTCATTTCTTATGTTGTCAATCAGTGTCTTCATATCAACAACTGCATTCATGGTAGCCATCTTTTCTACCCTTCTCCTCCTCTTTTCTCTCTGGAGACACAAATGCAGGATGCAGGCAAATTCAATGAGGAATCTCAACATGGATGCCCATATCAAAGCCATCAAATCTATTCTGTTCTTCATTTTCATTTACAGCATTAACTTTATTGGATTCATCTTGATATTGATTGATGCCACAAAGAAAAAATATCTTCCTATACTTTTTGTTTTAATCCTTCAGTATGCTCTTCCAGTTGTTCACTCCCTTGTCCTGATTTTCAGCAATACCAATCTGGAAAAGACACTGCTAAGGACTCTACCCTGGTGCAAGTGGAAGTTTCACAAGGTTTAAGATCTATGACAAAAGCAGGCTCTCATCACAGATGTTGTTATTATTTATAGGTAACATGTAACTTAGGCTCTAATTCAACTTTCCAGTTGATAATGTAGCTAATATAATTACTCTAACTTCACCATCTAACTTAAAAATCATCCTTAATTCTCCTTGATCTAAATCATTATGAATGAGTAATTGCTGAGCTAATTTCAATTAGATTGTCCTTGGTGTTCAATTAAAGTAATTCAGACTTGGTACATGGGCTAGCTGCAAAAGGGCAATAACAATACTGCAAACCTTCTAGAAGAGCTTTGGTATGTGCTGCCCCAAAATACTTGACTGCACACTATCTGTGCTGCTTTCCATGTCTTTCTGCTGTGACTGTGTCCTTTGTAAGGCTGTGAGTTCTGTCGCTGTCCTGCCTTGCTTTACAGCTCATGTGGCAATGTGTTGATTGCTATTATTCGCCAGACTCACTTGTAAAGACAAACAGACAAGTGGCCTTTGGGTGGACAGTTAGGGTGCAGAGCCCATGTCCCACAGCAGCTTTGTGAGCCCTCGCTCTGCCCCACCCCATGCAAAAGCATCACACCCCCTGCTCTGGCTCACTGCTCTCCTGGTCTGATTTTACTTCTCGACAAGATGCGCTTTGACCAGATGACTCTGTCTCCCTAAACCACCGGGGAAGGTGGGGCTTGTGCAAAGTGTGGGGTGGAATAAAGCTCTGCTTTCACCCACGGTGACCATTCAGCAGGTACACAGGTTGGTTGTGACAGCTGCAGGGCTGATGAGGGGCCCAGGGAGAACTCGATGAAGCAAACTCAAGGCTGCTCTGTGCCGTGAAAAGTCAGCTCCAGCTGCCACCATTGTGCCCACCACAGGACGCAGCTCAGTCCATCACCATTCTTGGTGGCTTTTCAGCAAAACTGTGTCTCATAAACGGCAAAGCCCTGCCTAGCATTGAGGAAACCTCTGCAACAAACAGGGTCAAAGAAGGAAGGGGAGAAAATGGAGTTCCAGATCTGAGAGCAGAAATTCACCTGCAGCCCATTGAGGACAGTGATGGAGCTGATATCCACCGTGAGACTGTGGAGAGCATCACAGGAGGACAACCAGACTAGACCTGAAGGACTGTATCCCATGCAGACCCCACACTGCAGCAGGCTTATTCTGAAGGACTGCCTCACACCTGAAGGACACCACACTGAAGCAGAAGAAAAGCAAGAGGAGAAAAGAATGGAACAGCTATTGTGGACTGACCCTAAGCTCTGTAGTCCTTCCACTTCTCAGAGGATGGATGTAGATGTGTTGGGAACAAAGGAGTGAAGTTGAAATTGGGAAGAAGTTGGGAGGCTGGAACTAAGGTATCTTAGTCCTGTCTTTTCTTGTGACCATTTTACTCTCTTTTCAATTGGCAATAAATGAAATTGATTATCTCCAGGTTGAGTTTGCTTGCGCAGTGAAAGTCATACCTGAGTGACCTCCCTGTCTTTCTTTCAACCCATTAGCTTTCCCATCTCATTTTACACCCCTCTCCTGTTCAAGAGTGAGAGCAATGGAATGACTGGGGAAGGGTCTGGTCATTTTTTACTCACCACATGAGATCATCTAATCCTCAAAGACTTTCACCCTGAATTGTTCTTTTCATTCACCTGTTCAGGCCCCGAGGGACCTCTTACCTCATGCCAACTGCCAGGTGTGAGTTTCTCATGCATTTCATCAGTCAGTGTACCTGAGCCCTTATCCTCAGGACTGCTCTCTATCCATTCTCTACTCAGCCTGTACTTTGTGTTTGAGATTGTCCCATTGACCTTGTATTTGCTTTGTTGAACTTCATGAGGTTGGCACTGGCACACTTTCCAAGCCTGTCAAGCTCCCACTGGATAGCATCCCTTCCCTCCAGCACATTGACCACACCACACAGCAGCCAAACATAGAGGAGCTCAGCCTAAGTAAGGAGGTCCAGCCAGCACCCATGGGAGATGTTAGAGTAACGATGAAGCCTATTCCTGCCTAACTGGGGGACCACCAGACGCTGCAGTCATTTGTCTCCTTCACCCCGTGTGTGCCATGGGAGCTCAACAGTGATCACAGGAAGGGTACCCCTCTGCCTGATTGGGCAACCTTAGGGCTTCTGCCTTTCCTGGGGCAAATTAAAAAGGAGAGTGGGCAGGGAGGGCAAAGTGGTCACACTTAGGCTGAGTGGAGACTCCAACAGGACCCAGGTGCTCTAGGTTTAGGAGTGGGGAGAGAAAGGGAGAAATGCAGTGTGGGGTTCGAAAAAGAGAGATATGGTGGAAAAGGGGAGATGGTGATGAAAGGAGGGAGATGGAGAGGAAAAGATATTGCCATTAATTATTTGTATGAGGAGATTGAGGGCACCATCAGCAACTTTGCAGACTGCACTAAACTAAGCAAGAGTTTTGATCTGCTTAAGGGTAGGAAGGCAGAGCAGAGAGATCTGGACAGGTTAAATAGATGAGATGAGGTCACCGGAATGAGGTGCAACAAAACAAGTGCCAGATCCTGCTTGTTGGTCACAATAACCCCAAGCAGTGCTGCAGGCTTGATAAAGGGTGTCTGGAAATCAGCCTGGTGAAAATGGATCTGGAGGTGCCGGTGCATGGCCAGCTGAAGATGAGCCAGCAGTGTGCCAAGGTGGCCATGAAATCCAACAGCATCCTGGCCTGTATCACAAACAGAGAGTCCAGCAGGACTAGGGAAGTGATCATGCGCCTATACTCTGCCCTGGCTAGGACACAGCTTGACTACTGTTTGGGGTGTCACAGTATAGGGATGATATCGGGGTCCTAAGAAGAGCAACAAGGCTGCTGAGGGGTTAGGAGGGCATGGTGTATGAGGAGCAGCTGAGGGAGATGGAGTTGCCCAGTCTGCAGAAGAGAACGCTAAGCAGAGAACTTATTGCTCTCTACAACTACCTGAAAAGAGGTTCAAGTGAGGCTGGTGTTAGTCTCTCCTCCCAAGCAAGTGGTGATAGGAGAAGAGCAAATGAGTTTAAATTGTGCCACAGGAGGTTTACATTGGACATCAGGAAAAAGGTCTTTACTGAGAGAGTGGTGAGGCACTGGAACAGGCTGCCCAGGGACTGGCCATCTCTGGAGGTGTTCAAAAGCATGGAGGTGTGATACTCCAGGATATGGTTCAGTAGTCATGGCAGTTGGGTTACAGCTGGACTCAATGGTCTTAAATATCTTTCCAGCCTGAGTGATTCTGCAGTACTGTGGTTCTGATTCTGTGAGCCATGCTGACCATGGATTCTCTCTAAAAGAAGCTGTTGAGCTGTCACATTGCTTCATTTTTGATAGCAATGGTTATTGTAGCTCTAGAAGCAGAAGGCTTCTCTGACCTTTTCCTTGAGTCTAGGAGATCTGGTAGGACAATAGGGTGAAGGATTCACTAATTCCTGTGTCCTTGCTCTTAAAACTCAAGCCAGAGGGAAAGTTTCTGCTCAGAAAACAAGAGTAAATCCAGAATGTTAATTGCAAACGCTGAGAGGAAAGCAGGAAGGCATCGTTTGTATCTGGACAACACAGTAAAAGATGACAGAGGCTGCCCTGACAGTGCTTTGCTCAGCACACCCCTCTGTGTGAGCATCAGAGATGACAAAGGAAGAAGAGAAGGCAGAGGGTGAATCCTGATACAGATCAGACATGGGGCAGTCACTTAGTCAAAACACTGCCCACTGCAGGAAAACATCTGCTTTGTTTGTGTCACCCAACACAGCTCATCTGAGCTGCAATTCAAATCTTCACGACCGACACTGGCACCAGGTAAGGCAACACCCAGCACATTTACATTCCCCCACCTGCCCTGCTCTGAATAGGAGCAGCACCAACAGCAGCAGCACCAGCAGCTCTATAAAGCTCCTGCTTCCCTAGGTGACACTTGGCAAACAGCAGCTGACAGCCTGCGCTAAGCTTTGCTGCCACAGCCTCCACCTCTGGCACAGCACCCACACCCATGCAGGAGCATGGCAGCGTGTTCCTCTCGAGAGACATTTAATGTCACTTCGTACGATGCCGTGGCTTTTGGCATCACCTCGATCCAGGCAATTGCTGGCTTGTGGATAAACGGCTTCATTGTTTGTGTGCTGTGTGTTGCTTGGGTGAAAAAGAAGCTCTTTAACTCTAGTGAGAAGATCTTGCTCTTTCTGGGATGCTGCAGGTTTGGGGAATCATGTGTCACATGGGTGTATTCATTTCTTACACTCATTTATGCCCAGTGCTTTTATCTTCACCCCATGCCCCAAATGTTTGCAGCTCTCCTAAGCTTTTCTAATTCTTCCAATACGTGGGCTTCTGCCTGTCTTTGTGGTTTTTATTGTGTCAAAATTGCAAACTTCCAGCACACCTTCTTCATCTACCTGAAGGGAAAAATTGACAGGATTGTACCATGGCTTCTGTTTGGTTCTGTGCTTGTATCTCTAAGCATGGCATTACTTGGCTATAATGTTACTGACAGACACTTGAAAATCTCCGGTTCTACAGCTGCAATAATTTTAGGGTTACCAAGCTTCACAAGAGATGGACACATCTTTCTTTTGTTTTTAATTGGTGCCTCCATATCAACCACTGCATTCACAGCAGCCATCATTTCTACCCTTCTCCTCCTCTCTTCACTCTGGAGACACAAGTGCAGAATGCAGGCAAACTCAATGAGGAACCTCAACGTGGATGCCCACATCAAAGCCATCAAATCTATTCTGTTCTTCATCTGCATTTACAGCATCAACTTTTCTGGATTCCTCTTGCTATTATTTTACGTCGGAAAGAAAGTACATCTCAGGATGTTTTTCATGTCACTATTTCAACATGCTCTTCCAGTTGCTCATTCCCTTATCCTGATTTTCAGCAACCCCAAGCTGGAAAAGTCACTGCTAAGGACTCTGACCTGTTTCAAGTTGAAGTTTCGAAAGGGGTAGGACCTACGATAAAAAGCAGGTTCCCGTCCACACGTGTTGTTATTCTTTAGAGATAACATGGAAGTTAGTCTCTAATTCTGCTCTCCTGATGACAATGTAGCTAATACAATTACTCTACCTTCACCATCTAGCTTAAGAAATCTTCCTTAAATTTCCTTGAATTAAATCACTAGGAATGTATTATTGCTTAGATCATTTAACTTAGATCATTTCACTTAGATCATTTCACTTAGATCATTTCACTTAGATTATTTCACTTAGATCATTTCACTTAGATCATTTCACTTAGATCATTTCACTTAGATTATTTCACTTAGATCATTTCACTTAGATCATTTCACTTAGATTACTTCACTTAGATCATTTCACTTAGATCATTTCACTTAGATCATTTCACTTAGATTATTTCACTTAGATCATTTCACTTAGATCATTTCACTTAGATTACTTCACTTAGATAATTTCACCTAGATCATTTCACTTAGATTACTTCACTTAGATCATTTCACCTAGATCATTTCACTTAGATCATTTCACTTAGATTATTTCACTTAGATCATTTCACTTAGATCATTGTTGGAGTTCAGTTAAAGCCAATAACAAACTAATTCAGACTTGGTACATGAGCTAGCTGTAAAAGGGCATAAACAACACTGCAAACATTCTGGAAATGCTTTGGTATTTGCTGCCTGAAACTACTGCACTGCACAATTTTTTTCTCTCTCTCATTTATATCTCACCTGGTTTTCATGTGGCTGTGTCCCTTCTAATGTTGTGAGTTCTGTCACTGTCTTGCCTGGCTCTGTGACTCTTGTATCAATGTGCTGATTGCTATTATTCACCAGAGCTGGTGACTGACTTGTAATGATGAATAGAGAAATGGCCTCAGGGAAGACCGGTGGTGTTGAGAGCCAACCTCCTACAACAGCTTTATGACCTCTTGATCAGTCCACGCAAAAACATAACACCCCCTGTTCTGTCTCACAGCTCTCTGAACATGAAGGACTGTATCCCATGCAGACTCCACACTACAGCAGGCTTATCCTGAAGGGCTGTCTCCTATCTGAAAGATACCACATTGGAACAGGAGAAGAGCATGAGCAGAGAGGAGTGGCAGAGACAGCATATCATGGACTAACTGTAAGATCCATTGTCCATCCTATTGCAGGGATCAAGAGGATGGATGCAAAAGATTTGGGAATGAAGGAGGGACGTTGAGCCTGCAAAGAAGGTGGAATGCTGGAGCTACGTTTTCTTAGAGTTGCATTTGCTTCTCACAGTCTTACTCTTTTTTTCAATTGACAATAAATTAAACTGTGTCACCCCAAGTAAGGTCTCGTGTTCCTGTGACATCAGTTGGTGAGTGATCTCCCTGACTTTATCTCGATCCATGAGATTTCCCATCTTATTTTTCAGCCCTGTCCTGTTCAAGAGTGTGTGTGGCCCTAGGCATGATCTGCCCACCACAGCAGATCATCTTAAACATCAGAATGTTTCACTGTGAACAGAGCAGAATCTGAACTGCTCATTGCATTCACCAGCTCAGGCCCAGAGGCACCTCTCACCTCGTGCCCACTGTTTTTGTTCCTGCTTTTGCTTTGAAACTATGACCCAGATGATGTACATTTGCCAGGTATGGAGGCCAAACCACAGAAGCCTCCTAAACGTCTACAGAATTCAGATATATTCAGGATTCTCTCCAGGGAATCATGTTGGGTCCAGCATGATCCCTGCTGGCTATGGATTCATTCTAAAATAAGCAGCTGGGCTTTCACTCTGCTGCTTTTTGGAGAATAACCTTGAATGTAGTTCCAGAAGCAGAAGGCTTCTCAGACCACCTTTTACCCCAGCAATAATGATCTATTAGACCAGGGTGAAGGACTGGCAAACTTCCATGTGCGCTGTATTAGTGACCAACCCAGATGAAGATCTTTTTTCAAAAGGCAAAGTGAATGAGCTAAGTCTTTCTTGGTAAGGCTTTTATTTCAATGTTTGCCTTTTTAGTGGGCAAAAGTGCCCTTCTTTTCTCTTCCAATCCATCCCCACAAAAATGGAAGAGGAAGGAAAATTAATAAAAAGCATAAGGAAGTGTTTTCAGACCAATTGTGTCCACTCTTTTCTGCCTTCTGCTGCAGAAGAAAGGCAAAATAAAATCACATTCCTGCTGTTCCAGTAAAACAAAGGGCATTGAGCCAAAAAGAGGTGATGGCATTGCTAAAGATAAGGCAATGCTCTAGCTGTCTTGGCACCCATAGATGACAGAGAATAGGTTTCCTCATCTGCTGGGCCAGAAATGGCCACCTGGAGAGGCTGCAGCTGCTGGAGTCTCCACGGGATGCACATTCAGTGCAGCTAGCAAGCATCCACTTGCCCAATCCCATCAGTCCAGTGTCACCTGAAAGGAGAGAAAGTTAATCCATGTGCCTTATCAGCATCCTGGCAAGGCCACAATATTTCATCCCATAAAGCCAGGGTTAGAGGAAAGTCAAAGTCAGTTCACTGAAGAGGACCCATCAGTTGGTGCTTCCCTGCCTGCCTGCCAGAGGAGCACTGGAATAAGGAGTTACAGAGAGACAAACTGCCAATTGCAACTCCTGCAACACAGCTTGCAGAGGAAGAAAGTCCACTCATGGCCATCTGGCACAATCCAGCCTGGACTCCTGGACTCAACAGCATACAACAAAAGAAGGAATAGATTTACACCCTTGCTACCCACCCTGTAAAACTTTCACCCTCTTTACACATGAAGGCAAATGCAAAAGAGGTACAGAGAAGTGGTTGATCCATTAAATGCTGCTTCTTTCTGATAACCACTGCAAGTCAGTAGCATTGTGTCCAGCACCCATTAGACTGCCCTATACACACACACACCTGGACACCAACTGGCTTCACATTAATTCTTGAATTTCTAGTTTCAGAGAATTGGGATGTTTTTCTTTCTCTTTTGAGCTTCCAGATGTATTTTACGGACAACAGCCACCCCTAAGAGCAGTGACTACCTCTAGCATCATCTCCATGACTAGATTTAATGATACAGAATAATTTTGAACAACTGCATCCTAACCAGCAAGGACATTATGTATTTGCTAGGCAATAGGAACATTGAACTGTGCTGATAATCTCACTAGAACTTTTATTAAAAGCAATAGCAGAGTAGATTTTGCCTGAACATGTGGTAGGTGTCATGTTTTATTGTTGAGATGAACTGCAGGTAACCTGTCACAGTACTCTGTGTTGATATTGTAGCAGGGTCTTTAGCAAAGTGTGCAAATGGGAGCATGCAATAATCATTTTCAAGGAGCATTGTTTGCATTTATCCTCCAGAAAACAAATGCATCATTCTCAAGAGAGAAAAGTCTGATGATTTATGTCATAAAATCATAGAATCAACCAAGTTGGAAGAGACCTCCAAGATCATCCAGTCCAACCTATCACCCAGCCTGTATCTATAAAGCCATTTGACATGAATCAGGTTTTTTCTAATTACACCACAGCATTAGTGAGTATCTAGTTGGTAACTGCAGTTCCTTTGTGCTAAAGTCTAGGTCTAAAGTACAATGTCCTGGACAATCCCAAAGTCTGGAGGAGCAGTCCATGCCCTACACAGCTTTAAACACTCTGCCTGTTACAACCCCACAGTTGTCAGGACTGAAAGTCATTTGGAAACTTAAGCTGTGTAGGAAGCCAATGTGGTTCCATCCCTAAAACTCTTTATGCTGCTACCAGGTGAGTCCTGAACCCTGGAACAGGGATCACGATTGTGGTTTCCCTTTTTCACTCTATGCTCCAATTTGAAACATCTGCTTCCTCTTCAGTGCCTTGCACCCACCACATGGCTGCTCCCTGACAGTTAAGGCATTATCATGGGGAAAGGTAAAATGGAGTTGCATGCCCTTAAAGAATGAAAAGGAATTCCAGGGTTTGGCATCGCGGATGATGTTTGCAGCTCAAGGACTCTGCAGTGAAAGACAACAGTGGCTCCTCTGACTGAGCTTTGCTCAGTGCACCACTCTGTGTGAGCATCAGAGGTGACAAAGGGACAAGAGAAGGCAGAGGATGAATCCTGACACAGATCAGACATGGGGCAGCCACGAAATCAAAACACTCTCCACTGCATGAAAACATCTGCTTTGTTTGTGTCACCCAACACAGCTCATCTGAGCTGCAATTCAAATCTTCACGACTCACCAGGTAAGGCAATACCCTGCACATTTACATTCCCCCACCTGCCCTGCTCTGAGTAGGAGCAGCACCAAAAGCACCAGCAGCACTATAAAGCTCCTGCTTCCCTAGGTGACACTTGGCAAACAGCAGCTGACAATCTGGAGGATGGCAGCGTGTTCCTCTCAAGGGAAATTTAATGTCACCTCATACGATGCCATGGCTTTTGTCGTCATCACACTTCAGACACTTGCTGGCATGTGGATAAATGGTTTCATTGTTTCTGTGCTGTGTGTGTCTTGGGTGAAAAAGAAGATTTTTAACTCTAATGAGAAGATCTTGTTGCTTCTGGGATGCTTCAGAATTGGAGATTTGTGCATCACGTGGCTATATATGTTTCTTGCAGCAATTTATTCCCGCTGCTTCTATGTTGTCCCCATACCACAAATAATTTCTGCTACTCGAATATTTTGTAATTGCTCAAACATGTGGGTTTCTGCCTCTCTTTGTGTTTTTTATTGTCTAAAAATTGCCAATTTCCAGCACACCTTCTTCATCTACCTGAAAGTAAAAATCGACAGGATTGTGCCGTGGCTTTTTTTTGTTTCAGTGCTTCTGTCCCTGGTTATGAGCACCCTTTCCTACAACATCATCTATATTAACATCAATGCCACAACCACAGGAAATTTGTGGAAACTGAATATCAGAATGGAAGAACATTTATTTCCCATTTATGTTTCCATTGGCTTCATCTTAACGACTGCATTCACAGCAGCCTTCTTTTCTGCTCTTCTCCTCCTCTTTTCTCTCTGGAGACACAAACAGAGGATGCACTCAATGAGAAACCTCAGCATGGATGCCCATATCAAAGCCATAAGATCTATCCTGTCCTTCATCTTCCTTTACAGCATCAACTACATAGGAACCATCTTGTCACTGATATGTGCCAATAAGTTGGGATATCTCTCAACTTTTTTCATCTCAATATTTCAGTATACCCTTGCAGTTGTTCACTCCCTTATTCTGATTTTCAGCAATACCAACCTGGAAAAGACATTTCTAAGAACTCTGCCATGTGTGAAGTGGAGGTTTCGTTAGGGATAGGAGCTATGATAAGTGCTGGAGACCACTGAGCCTTCAATGTATGTTATGGAAAAACAAGTAATTTTTTCTGTAATTAATCACTTGAGTCACCAGTGTAGCTAATGCAGGTGTTCAATCTTTGTTATTTAATTCAAGAAATCTTCCTTAAAATTCCTTGAACTGATGAATGTACTATTGTGGAGATAATTTCATTATGATCATCCTTTGAGATGAGTTAAATGCAATAATAAACTTATATGGACCTGATATATGGGCAAAAGGACAGTAACAAAACTGCAAACCTTCTAGAAGAGCTTTGGTATGTGCTGCCCCAAAATACTTGACTGCACACTATCTGTGCTGCTTTCCATGTCTTTCTGCTGTGACTGTGTCCTTTGTAAGGCTGTGAGTTCTGTCGCTGTCCTGCCTTGCTTTACAGCTCGTGTGGCAATGTGTTGATTGCTATTATTCGCCAGACTCACTTGTAAAGACAAACAGACAAGTGGCCTTTGGGTGGACAGTTAGGGTGCAGAGCCCATGTCCCACAGCAGCTTTGTGAGCCCTCGCTCTGCCCCACCCCATGCAAAAGCATCACACCCCCTGCTCTGGCTCACTGCTCTCCTGGTCTGATTTTACTTCTCGACAAGATGCGCTTTGACCAGATGACTCTGTCTCCCTAAACCCCCGGGGAAGGTGGGGCTTGTGCAAAGTGTGGGGTGGAATAAAGCTCTGCTTTCACCCACGGTGACCATTCAGCAGGTACACAGGTTGGTTGTGACAGCTGCAGGGCTGATGAGGGGCCCAGGGAGAACTCGATGAAGCAAACTCAAGGCTGCTCTGTGCCGTGAAAAGTCAGCTCCAGCTGCCACCATTGTGCCCACCACAGGACGCAGCTCAGTCCATCACCATTCTTGGTGGCTTTTCAGCAAAACTGTGTCTCATAAACGGCAAAGCCCTGCCTAGCATTGAGGAAACCTCTGCAACAAACAGGGTCAAAGAAGGAAGGGGAGAAAATGGAGTTCCAGATCTGAGAGCAGAAATTCACCTGCAGCCCATTGAGGACAGTGATGGAGCTGATATCCACCGTGAGACTGTGGAGAGCATCACAGGAGGACAACCAGACTAGACCTGAAGGACTGTATCCCATGCAGACCCCACACTGCAGCAGGCTTATTCTGAAGGACTGCCTCACACCTGAAGGACACCACACTGAAGCAGAAGAAAAGCAAGAGGAGAAAAGAATGGAACAGCTATTGTGGACTGACCCTAAGCTCTGTAGTCCTTCCACTTCTCAGAGGATGGATGTAGATGTGTTGGGAACAAAGGAGTGAAGTTGAAATTGGGAAGAAGTTGGGAGGCTGGAACTAAGGTATCTTAGTCCTGTCTTTTCTTGTGACCATTTTACTCTCTTTTCAATTGGCAATAAATGAAATTGATTATCTCCAGGTTGAGTTTGCTTGCGCAGTGAAAGTCATACCTGAGTGACCTCCCTGTCTTCCTTTCAGCCCATTAGCTTTCCCATCTCATCTTACACCCCTCTCCTGTTCAAGAGTGAGAGCAATGGAATGACTGGGGAAGGGACTGGTCATTTTTTACTCACCACATGAGATCATCTAATCCTCAAAGACTTTCACCCTGAATTGTTCTTTTCATTCACCTGTTCAGGCCCCGAGGGACCTCTTACCTCATGCCAACTGCCAAGCGTGAGTTTCTCATGCATTTCATGCAGCACAAAAGCTATGACAGAGCTGCCCTCACAGAAACATGGTGGGACAACTGTCATGACTGGAGCACTGCAACAAATAGCTATAAACTCCTCAGAAGCGATAGGCAAGGAAGTAGAGGTGGTTGGAGTTGCACTGTATGCATCTTGGGTGCACTCACGCCAAATGCAGCATAGTAGAGGGATCAGAACCAGGCACCACGGCTTCATGAACTGCAGGTCTTGTATAACCAACCTCATCTCCTTCTATAACCAGATGAACAGCCTTGTGGATGAGGGAAAGCTTGTGCACATTGTCTACCTGGACATTAATAAAGCCTTCGACAGCATCTGCAACAGCACTCTTCACAAGAAGCTTGTAGCCCATGCCATAGATCCACAGACTCTTTGCTGGATTAAGAACTGGATGGGCAGCCAGGCCCAAAGAGCTCTGATACGTCCAGTTGGCAGATGGTCACAATCAGTTTCCCCTGGTTAACAGGTATGGGGGCCAGTTCTGTTTAACATCACCAGCAATGATTTGGATGAGGGGATTGAGGGCACCATCGGCAACTTTGCAGACTGCACTAAACTAAGCAAGAGTTTTGATCTGCTTAAGGGTAGGAAGGCAGTGCAGAGAGATCTGGACAGGTTAAATAGATGAGATGAGGTCACCGGAATGAGGTGCAACAAAACAAGTGCCAGATCCTGCTTGTTGGTCACAATAACCCCAAGCAGTGCTGCAGGCTTGGTAAAGGGTGTCTGGAAATCAGCCTGGTGAAAATGGATCTGGAGGTGCCGGTGCATGGCCAGTTGAAGATGAGCCAGCAGTGTGCCAAGGTGGCCATGAAATCCAACAGCATCCTGGCCTGTATCACAAACAGAGAGTCCAGCAGGACTAGGGAAGTGATCATGCGCCTATACTCTGCCCTGGCTAGGACACAGCTTGACTACTGTTTGGGGTGTCACAGTATAGGGATGATATCGGGGTCCTAAGAAGAGCAACAAGGCTGCTGAGGGGTTAGGAGGGCATGGTGTATGAGGAGCAGCTGAGGGAGATGGAGTTGCCCAGTCTGCAGAAGGGAAGGCTAAGCAGAGAACTTATTGCTCTCTACAACTACCTGAAAAGAGAATTTGTGGTGAGGCTGGTGTTAGTCTCTCCTCCCAAGCAAGTGGTGATAGGAGAAGAGCAAATGGGTTTAAATTGTGCCATGGGAGGTTTAGATTGGACACTGGGAAAAAGGTCTTTACTGAGAGAGTGGTGAGGCACTGGAACAGGCTGCCCAGGGACTGGCCATCTCTGGAGGTGTTCAAAAGCATGGAGGTGTGATACTCCAGGATATGATTCATTGGTCATGGCAGTTGGGTTACAGCTGGACTCAATGGTCTTAAACATCTTTTCCAGCCTGAGTGATTCTGCAGTACTGTGGTTCTGATTCTGTGAGCCATGCTGACCATGGATTCTCTCTAAAAGAAGCTGTTGAGCTGTCACATTGCTTCATTTTTGATAGCAATGGTTATTGTAGCTCTAGAAGCAGAAGGCTTCTCTGACCTTTTCCTTGAGTCCAGGAGATCTGGTAGGACAATAGGGTGAAGTACTTACTAATTCCTCTGTCCTCTCTCTTAAAACTCAAACCAGAGGAAGAGTTTTTGCTCAGAAAACAAGGCTGGACCCAGGATACTAATCGGAAAGGTTGAGAAGAAAGCAGGAAAATATCTGCTTTGTTTGTGTCACCCAACACAGCTCGTCTGAGCTGCAATTCAAATCATCATGACTGACATTGACACCAGGTAAGGCAACACCCAGCACATTTACATTCCCCCACCTGCCCTGCTCTGAATAGGAGCAGCACCAACAGCAGCAGCACCAGCAGCTCTATAAAGCTCCTGCTTCCCTAGGTGACACTTGGCAAACAGCAGCTGACAGCCTGCGCTAAGCTTTGCTGCCACAGCCTCCACCTCTGGCACAGCACCCACACCCATGCAGGAGCATGGCAGCGTGTTCCTCTCGAGAGACATTTAATGTCACTTCGTACGATGCCGTGGCTTTTGGCATCATCACACTTCAGACTCTTGCTGGCTTGTGGATAAACGGCTTCATTGTTTGTGTGCTGTGTGTTGCTTGGGCAAAAAAGAAGATTTTTCACTCTAATGAGAAGATTTTGCTGTTTCTGGGATGCTCCTGCTTGGGGAATTTTTGTACCACATGGTTGTTTTCGTTTCTTTCAGTAATTTATCCCCAGTGTTTTCTTGCTAACCCCCTGCCTCAAATGTTTGCAGCTCTCGTAGGCTTTTTTAATTCTTCCAATACATGGGGTTCTGCCTGTCTTTCTGTTTTTTATTGTGTCAAAATTGCAAATTTCCAGTACACCTTCTTCATCTACCTGAAGGGGAAAATTGACAGGATGGTGCCTTGGCTGTTACTGGTTTCAGTGCTTTTTGCACTGATTATGGGAGTTCTTGCTTATGACATAAGCTACAGAGCAGTCTTTCAGAACCTGAATTCTACTGCCCCAAGAAATTTGTGGAATATTCACATTATGATGGATGAGCACACCTTTGCCCTCTTTTGTATCATTGGGTTCATATCAACCACTTCATTCCTGACAGCCATCTTTTCTGCTCTTCTCCTCCTCTTTTCTCTCTGGAGGCACAAATGCAGGATGCAGGCAAACTCAGTGAGGAACCTCACCATGGATGCTCATTCTAAAGCCATCAAATCTATACTGTCCTTCACTTTCATTTACAGCATTCACTTTACAGGATATGTCTTGTCATCAATTCATGCTAACAAGACAGAATATGCTTTGATGTTTGTTATTGTAATATTTCAATATGCTCTTCCAATTGCTCATTCCCTTATTCTGATTTTGATCAATCCAAAACTGGAAAAGACATTTATAAGGACACTCTCCTGTTTCAAGTGGGAGTTGCACAAGGAGTAGGAGCTATAAATGAGCTTGGACAGGCCAAAGGTGTTTATCTTTTCAAGAGAAAAACAAGTAATTCAATTTACAACACAATTGTTCAGTTGCCACTGTAGTTGATACAGAAGTGAAGCCTTCACCATCCAGCTTAAGCAATCTTCCTTAAAGTCGCTTGAATTAAATCAACATGAATGTATTATTGCTGAGATTTCATTTAGATCATCCTTGGGAGTTCAGTTACAGCCAGTAACAGACTCATTCAGACCTGGTACATGGGCTAGCTGCAAAAAGGCAATGACAATACTGCAAACCCTCTAGAACAGCTTTGGTGTTTCCTGCCTGAAACTACTTCACTGCTCACCATGTTTTTATCTGCACTGGTTTACATGTATTTCTGCTGTGGCTGTGTCCTTTGTAAGGTTGTGAGTTCTGACACTGCCTTCACTGCCTTGCTTTGCTCTGTAACTTGCGTGGCAATGTTTTGTTGACTGATTTTAACCAGAGCTGGTGACTTATTTGTAATGATGAATAGAGAAATCGCCTCAGGGTGTACAGATGGGGGTACAGGTGTACAGCACTCACTCTGCCCCGCCTCGTGTGAAAACATGACACCCCCTGCTCTGTCTCACTGCTCTCCGGTCTGACTTTGCTTCTTGACAAGATGTGCATTGATCAGTGGACTCTGTCCCCATAAAACACCAGGGAAGGTGGTGTTTGTGCAAAGTGTGGGGTGGAATAAAACCATGCTTTTGTTTCAGAAGAAGAGGCTCGGGGGGGACCTCATTGCTATCTACAACTACCTGAAGGGAGGTTGTAGCCAGGTGGGGGTTGGTCTCTTCTCCTAGACAACCAGCAACAGAACAAGGGGACACAGTCTCAAGCTGTGCCAGGAGGTCTAGACTGGATGTTAGGAGGAAGTTCTTGCCAGAGACAGTCATTTGCCATTAGAATGGGCTGCCCAGGGAGGTGGTGGAGTCACTGTCCCTGGAGGTGTTCAAGAAAGCCTGGATGAGGCACTTAGTGCCATGGTCTGGTTGACTGGCTAGGGCTGGGTGCTAGGTTGGACTGGATGATCTCTTCCAACCTGGTTGATTCTATGATTCACAGTGACCCATAGGCAGGCTGCTGGCAACAGTTGCAGGACTGCTGAGGTATCCAGGGGGATCTATATAAAGCAAACTCAAGGCTGCTCTGTGCTAGGAAAAGTCAGTTTCAGCTGCCACCATTGTGCCTACCAGAGAACACAGCTCAGCTCATCACTATTTTTTGTGACTGCTCAGGAAAAGTATGCTTTAGGAAAGAGAAGAGCCCTGCCTATCAGTGAGGAAAAACTGTGAGAAAGAGTCTTTCAACAGTCAGAGAAGGAAATGGTATTGCAGATGCCAGAGCAGAAATTCACCTGGAAACCATCCAGAACTATGCTGAAGCAGGTACTCACCTGTAGATAGAGAAGAGCATTACATGAGGACAAGGAGACTGGACCTGAAGGACTGTATTCTGTGCATACTCCAGACTGCAACAGCCCTGTCCTGAATGACTGCCTCCCATCTGAAGGATACCACATTGGAGTAGAAGAGCATGAGGAGAAAGAAGGGGCAGAGACAACATGTCATGAACTGACTAAGCTCCATGGATATAGAGGTGCTGGGAAATGTAGGAGTGAATTTTAACTGGGAACAAGGTGGAAGGCTGGAGATAAGGGTTCTTAGAGTAGTCTTTTGCTTGTGACTGTTTTATTTGTTTTTTTTCAATTGGCAACAAATTAAATAGATTTTGTGCAAGTCATGTCTGTTTTCCCTGTGACAGTCATTGGCGAGCAATCTCTCTGGCTTTAGGTCAGCCCATGAGCTTTCCCACATCCTTTCCAGCTCTGTCCTGTTCAGGAGTGCAGTGGAATGACTGGATTCTCGCCTAGTCATGGTCTACCCACCACAGCAGATCATGTAAACATGATATACTTTTCAGCATGAGGAAAGCACAACCTGAATTGTTCTTTCCTTTCACCAGCTCAGGCCCACATATCTCACCTCATGCCCAATGTCAAGTCTGCACTTTCCAGGCATTTCAACAGGTTTTCTTCCTGCTTCTGTACTAAGACTACACCTATTTGCCAGGTATGGAGCCCTTATGAACCTAGGCAGAATTCAGACATATACAAAATTATCTCTGCAGAGTCACCTTGAGTCACCTTAAGCATTAGAGTCACAGAATCATAGAATCATAGAATGGTCTGGGTTGGAAGGGGCCTCAAAGATCATCGAGTTCCAACCCCCTGCCACAGGCAGGGACTCCTCCCACTAGAACAGGTCACTCAAGGCCTCATCCAACCTGGCCTTGAACACCTCCAGGGAGGGAGCATCCACAACCTCCCTGGGCAACCTGTGCCAGTGTCTCACCACCCTCACTGTAAAGATCCCCTTCTTAACATCTAGTTTGAATCTCCCCTCTGCCAGTTTAAACCCATTCCCCCTCGTCCTGTCATTACCAGGCCTTGTCAATAGTCCCTCCCCAGCCTTCCTGTAGGCTCCCTTCAGATACTGGAAGGTTACCACAAGGTCTCCT
>WAAF01018397.1:0-32178 GCA_013400475.1 Tricholaema leucomelas | reverse complement strand
GCTTGAATGGAAGGGCAGTCCAAAGGCTTGTGCCTGCAGGTCTGTCAGAAGCCTCCGAGGGTCACTGAGAGCTATAAAGCTGCACAAAGGAGGTGCTTAAGGTGATCAGTCCTTCGGAGCTTGTCTTTCAGAGCACCAGGAGTTCCTTGTGCAGAAGCTATCCAGGTGGGGGAAGAACTCCAAGGCGGGAACGAACTCCACGGCAGGAACACCCCAAGGCGGGAAGTCCCCCCAATATTTATACCCTTCCTAGACACAGAGCTGAGTTACCACTGCCTAGGCACAAAGAGCACAGCCAATCCCCAGTCGATTGCAACACGGGCCCAGCACGGGGCACCCCTCCTGCCGGAAGGGTCCCTTGCTCCCCCCCTTCACGCCTGCAGGGCGGGGGCGGGGGAACAGGTCTTTTCACGCCTGTTTGTCTCCCATTCAGACCACAGAGGGAGAGGAATTTTGGGGTATACAGGACTCCAGGACAGTTCCCCCTTGTGTTGAGGTGGAACCTCTTTTGCTGCAACTTACACCTGTGTAGCATTCTTCAATGGTCACAGGCAATGCCAGCCATGATGGAGAAGGTTACACTTCACAAATATAGGAGGCTAGTTTTGGTCTGGGACAAGACAAAGTATGTTGGTGACTGTTCCACTTGTC
The DNA here is from genome assembly GCA_013400475.1 of Tricholaema leucomelas. NCBI lineage: Eukaryota > Metazoa > Chordata > Aves > Piciformes > Lybiidae > Tricholaema lacrymosa > Tricholaema leucomelas. Next base: position 31,527 of record WAAF01018397.1, on the reverse strand, counting down.
TTTCTCAGATGGCCAAGAAATGTATAGAGCTCTTTGGCTTGAGAGTTTTGATTTAAAAATTAGTTTTGAAAGGAGCTTGAGTTAATATTGAGTTATCCATAGTTTGGACTTCTGGGCCTGTTAGCTAGTTCCCTGTCTCAGATTTCCCAGATCTAAAAAGCTTCTGTTGCTTGCTTACAAGTGCTTGAAGATGCACCAATATCCTGAAGCACACAGATCACACTGGGTGCTCCTCATGCTGATGTTCACTTGGTAAAGGACAAATTAGTTCGTTCATCCATTGTGAAGAACCAATGGTGGAATCTCAGCAATACATTATCCCTCTTTTTTAACAAGCATGCTCATTTAGATACCTGGATCTGGTTAAAAACACACTCTTTTTTTTCCTGGCAAATCCACCATTTCAGCACAGTCATAGATAAAGAGCAACATTGCCTTCCACTATCTATTTCAACTTGTGGTGGGTTAAGAAACTTCCCTCCCACTACTGAAAATTTACCAGAGCAGCTCAGACAGCTTGGAAGTAAGACAAAGGCATATTTACAGCAAATCTAAATTTACAAGCATATATATAAAATATTATTTACAAGGATTTACAATTATATACAAATTAGAAATAATATAGAAATCCAAACTCCCCTCCCAGACAAACTGCCCTGAAGGGACTCGAAGCCATCCTCTCTCTCTCCCTCTCTTTCCCAGACAGACAAAAACAACCAGCAAATTTACTTTGTTATCTAGAAATGTTAGCTGGGGTTAGTGGAAGAGATTAGAGATCCACTGCTTAGTAGTGAAGAAGGCAAAAGAGGGACAAATTGTTTATGCTTTGACTTTTTACAGAATGACAGAATCATACAACCAGGTTGGAAGAGACCTCCAAGATCATCCAGTCCAACCTAGCATCCAGCCCTGTCCAGTCAACCAGATCATGGCACTAAGTGCTTCATCTGGTCTGTTCTTGAACACCTCCAGGGAGGGTGACTCCACCACCTCCCTGGGCAGCCCATCCCAATATAGACTTTATAATTATTTTCTTTTTATTACCAGTGATCTAATTTCTCTCATTAGAATATTCCAGTTACCCTCAAACCAGCACACAAGGGAATAAAATCTTTTATTTATAGATAACAAAAGAAAATCAATTAGATAAGTAATGTCAGATACTGTCAGTGATCTGCTTGTATGCAAATCAGCACTAGATACTGTTGCTACAAAGCTAAAAAGCAAAATTAATCACAATTATGCCATAAATAAATGTTGGTCTATTTTACAGCTCTGTCTGGGTTCCGTCCTCACTGCTTCCTCTGCAGCCTCCCCCAACCAGTACTGCTGCAGCAACTGGAGATGACGTTCCTCGTGGTTTACGGCTGAGTGGGGAGCACTGGGACCAGCAACCACAGGTTTCTGAGTCCGTGTTAGGGAAATAAAAACAAATGCTGTGCAAACTCTTTTGACCTGCTCAGGAGGCAGCATTATTCACTCCCTGAAAAGTAGGGATTTGTAAGAAATGAGGAAATATTGACTATGCAAATGTCTCTTCCTGAGATGCAAGAACACGAGCAGATTTCACAAATGAAATGTCAGTGAGTGCTAGCAGCAGCGGGTCCATGGACTGGCAAAGAGTGGATAAAATCCAGCCACCCGTTCACATCTCCACATTGTCCCAGCCCAGCTTTGCACTGCTACACCAGGGCTCTGCCTGCATGCTTAGTCTGCTCCACGGAGTGCTGGCTCACTAACAGTGCTGCAGAGCTGACTGACTGACACCATTTCATTTCTGCATGACATAATAGAACAAGCCTTGGAGATTCCTTTATGATGCCACAGATAGACATAAACAGAAACTCCAAACAGATGTAATCAAAGGTGGATGTGATCTAGAGATTTCTTGGCTGGCTCTGGGGTCCAGCCAAAATATATGTAGTGCAGACTGACAGCAAGCTAGGCATGTAGACAGGAGTTCACCTTTCCAGCTTGCATTCATGCTGGCTGAGCAGAGCGAGCTAGGTACAGCTGATAGGAACTTACACCAGCTGCTGAGAGGCACCTGCAGATGACTAGGCTACAGGATGGGTCCCAGAATCTACCCATGTTGTCAATGCCCCTGCCCTGTGCTGGCTGGGGCTGTACATGCTGTTGTGCTTGGAGAATCTTTCTTGTAGCAGGTTATTCGACTGGAGTTAGACATTTCTCTTTGCCAGAATCTACCCAGTCTGCTCTTCCACCATGACCCTTTCCCTCTAGTGTGTGGTGAGCAACAAGGAGTGGGTGAGTTTTCTGTAAGTAGCAGAAAGGGCAGTAAAGCCATTCCTGCCCATATGAAAATGCTCATCTTAGGGCACGTTCACTGGAAGTTGAGGAAACTGTGGAATGAGGAAAGTAGGGAAGTTCATTGCAGAAATGAAGGGTGGAGAGAGTGTGTCTTTGTTTCCATGTCATCGCTGTGTCTGGTGGTGCCATTTGATTTCCACCAATTACTCAAGTCTTTGCTTCCAGAAGCTCATGGTTCTCTGTCTCAAGAAAGGGGATATATTTGTTAGAGAATTATGGGGAAACCATGTCAGATGGCAAACCGGAACACAAAGAATGGTTTTATGAGAAGAATAGTGCCGCCTAGAGCAAGCTTCAAAATGAAAGTGTGTGCTTGGTGGGAGTGGGGAGATTTGGACTCATTTCAAGGAAATTTTGACTAAAGAATTTCCTCATTTAAGATCCTAGAACATGAGGGTGGAAAAAAGAAAATCTTCAAGATGTAGTTATTTAAGCAAATGCAATGTGCATTTCTATGAGAAAAATAATCGCTTCTTAAATTGACTCATGCTATGGGCTTGATCCAAAATCCACGGAAAATCACTGAATGAATTCACAAATCCTTGGGGTGTAGGTGGGAGCTTTGACACTCTCTTCAAAAACAACAGCGCCAGGCTTTTGCTCTTGGGAAAAAACCTAAACAAATACCCCCAAACAACAACAAAACCAACCAAAATGAAACAACCCCCCCGAAGTCCCAACTTTTTCAGATGCCTTAGAAATAATATATTACTTCTAAATAATAATGATTTGAATTTCTGTAGCTACACTGTTATTAATAACAATAAACACCCACGAATATATGTTTTTTAAGATACTGTACCTAAATAGGAATGTTTGACATATATATAATTCTATTAAAAAAATCACAATAGAAAAAGTAATAAGATAAAGATTGTATAGCTTGAAAATAATATATTGATGAGCACCTTTCCTTTAGAATTAAGAACAACTGCTTTCTGGTTCATGGAGATGGACATTTTGCTTTTCAGACTAGCTATCTATTCATCTTTTCTTACAGAATTGAGTGGGTGACAGTAGCTATGTGATCGTAGGTGGGTGACAGTAGCTATGATTTCAATAGGCTTCAAAAGCTTACGCTAATAATTTTGATGACAATAGGAAAGATATTAATAGGAAACATATAATACCCATTTGTCAAAGTTCGTATTGCCTGCAGAAATAGAAATCAGGCTTTTAACAACATTTGAGTGTGAAAGCATTGTAAGACATTGAAATTGTTAAAAAGTTTTGGAGAGGTCCTTTGAAATAGAAATTTTAAATTGATAAATAGATATTAAGGTATAGTCTATAAATAGTAATATTTTTATAAAGAGACTAAGATTTAAAAACATGTGAGCAAAGAAAAAAATAAATTAAAAACCGAGATTCAAAACATTCCAAAGATTTCAACGCCCAATTTCTTTATTCGGATTTTTCATTTCTAGAAATAGGTAACATCAAACTAAACTAATTTTGATTCGAGCTGCCTTTGTCTCCAAAGCTGTTCGTGTCATGAAAGCTGGACTCTACTGAGACCAGATTCACCTGAAGATCATTTGAGCATGTGATTTGCGCTCAAGAATGCCCTGCAAATGTAAACAGCTGTTACGATTCGAGTACATTTAATGACAAAAAAGAGCTAAAGTTGTGATCTGGACGTTGGCCCTTGCATTACATTCCTTATTAGGGCAATGCTGCTTGACCCGCGGCCCACACGAGTGTCCATCCCTCCCAGTCGTGTGCTGTCCTCTCGTCTTTGCTGCCAGTAAAATAACCTAAAATAAATGTGTGCTTCCTACACCCCGACCTCCTGAAGTTCACGCAGCTCACAGCCTGCTGCAGAGACGCGCTCCGATGGTGCCTCACCGATCGTAACACGAAACGCCGGGAAACCTGAGAGCAAACCTGCCTCTGCCACTAAAACTCTTGCTCCTGTGAGCTGAGAAGACGATAATTTTAAAAAAACACTAATACAAAAAAGAACCTCCAGCCCTACGCCGCCGCGGGACGTAGAAAGACCACACTGTTGGGGCCCCCCAGCCATCGTCGGGAGGGCGAGGGAAGGAGATGAGAGGAGGTTGGTAGCGCCCGCAGGTGCGCGGGGCGCTGCCACGAGTATGCTGTCGGCCCGGCCGGGCCCGGGGTCCGCCGTTGCTGCGAGGCTTTTCCTTCCCTTGTCCAGCTCGCAGGACAGAGCGACGTGCGAGGTGGGCAAGACCGGATCTGGGGGATTAGTTGCTGAAGACCTGCGTGGCAGCTGCTCCTGAGGACACGAAGGGCTGCTGGGGGTCCAGGGGTTCTCCAGGGACACGGGAAGGAAGGCACCTGCCCAGGCAAGGAAGTGCTTTTAATTAAGCGCTGTACTGACCTCCACCTCGGCAGAGGAAAATGAGCCAAGTGCTTTTTGCACTGCAGGCCGAGACCTCTTCAGCGACAGCTTTGCCCGAGCTGCCGGACCCCGGGTAAAGTTTCGGCAGTGGGAGAGTTCAAAGAGGCCCGGAGCCCCGGCCTCCGAAAGGGCCCCTGCCGCGCCAGCCACCCTCGCGGGCCCCACCGGCAGCGGTCTCCGCCTCCCTCCGTCACCCCGGTGCTGCTTCTTTCTCCAACACGTCCGAAAGGACAGAGGGGGCAAAGGGTTTGCTCTCCTGTGTCCACATTTCGGAGGGAAGTGGTACTTTCCCGGGGCTCGCAGTTCCTTCCTCTGTCTCTGCGCTTCCTCTGCTGGAAGAAGAAAAGTCCCAGCGAGGCCTGAGCCGGCACAGGGCAGAAGAGCTTTCGGCAAGGTCGCCGCCGTAGCTCTGGGTTAGCGATGGCCCCTTGGGGAGAGCTCCTCGATGCCACTCATCCGTGCCCCACGCCGCAGGCACACCTCCGGCCCGGGCATGTCGCCGCTGGCTCTCCCGCGCAACGCCGGTATGAGAGAGACCTTGTGTCCCTGCTGCTTGCACCGCAAGGAAGCTCTGTCAGAAGGCGCCCAGAACTTGAGGAGAGAGGGGGAAGCATTTCCCGAGGGGTGGTGGTAATGGAGGGGACCTCAGGCTGCCGCGACCTGTTACTCCAACATCACAATATTATACGGGGCTTTGTCAGCTCGGCTGCACGCTCTAAGGTGGCATCTTTCGAAGACTGGGGGGAAAAAAGTAAAAAAGACACCCCACCCCCCAAAAAAAAACAAACAAAAGCCCCCACCCAAATCAAAACTGTCTTGCAGTCACTGTAATCCACGGTTTTCATTTACTATTATTCAATCAGGATTTATCTCTGTTTTTTTTAGGAAGATATTTTTCTAGGACTGCTACTCGATACTCATCCATTAAATCATTCCAGCTGAGAGATTAAATGTATTTGCAACCAGATGGATTACTTAAATGGTGTCTTTGCCTTCCTTCAGAGTATGAACAGACCTGACGAGAAAACACTTTGTTTTAGCATGAAAACCCCACACTTGCCCAAAGATTACTCTTCACCGGATTAGATTTCTCCCAGCCATAAAATGCCTCCAGAAGCAAGATATCATCGAAATGGCAACACACGCCAACTGAGTGGTAGGCAGAAGACTTAAGCCATCTCTAGCACTAACACCTCAGCCTTTGGCAGAGGTCCCCCGGGTCCCCTGATCCCATGCAAGTGGCGCGGCCCCGGGGAGAGGCAGCTGGGACTGAGGACCACCGCACTGCATATCGACAGGGGCGTGGGACATTTTGCGGCCTCGAAGTGCAGCGTGGGTGAAAAGCAGGCAGAGGACCCTGCTTCTCCCCCCGGACGCTGCTCCCCTTCGTACCCCTCGACTCCTGCAGTAGCAAGGCGAGGCGTAGGAAGGGACTGTCTCCGCAAACCCATCCGAGCAGCCAGGCGTGCGGCGAGCGGGTCCAGTACGGAGCATCCAGCGAGTGCCAGGCAGGGGGCAGCAGGAGATGGGGATGGGCAGGATAATAGCCCGCGGAGCTCAGGGCGTTTGTTTCAAATTAATGGTGGCTGCAGCAGTGCCGAGTGCCGTCAAGGAGGCTGCATTTGCCATCGCCCGACATTAGTCGAGGTAGTAAACACCCGATTCAGAGTAAATATGAGAAAGCAACGGCTCCCTCCACCTCCAGAGGTTCCCCACGCCGACGGCATCTCGGAGACGTGCACAAATAACCATCAGATCACAAAGTAATAGCATGTAGTTGGGAGCCACCTTCTCCTTCACTGTACTGGACTCTCTCGAAAAAAAAAAAAAATAAATCCCCTTCTAAATTGGTCTTTTGTCCAGCCTAAATTACCCGCAGAGACACGGCACCGTGAATAAGGCACTGACATTTTCTGGGTATGCTCGGGGAGAGGGAGCCCTGCTCCGCACACCCCCGCAGCAGCACAGACCGCTATCACCATCACCTCCTGTCTCAGACCGCCTCGGTTTCTGCTAAAATTGTTAAGTGAGGTGGACTGTAGACCTCTGGCCCTTCTAACTTAGGAAGGCAGAGAGGTGAGCCTGCTGAGGGGAGGAGCCTATCTCCACGACACTCTCTTCGCGGCCATCCGTGGGGCCTCGGTGGCGAGGTTCCGCGCCCCGCGCTGCGCTGCTAACGCCTCCCTGCCCCACGTCTGCTTTCACTTGATTCCGAGAGTTTTCCTGATTTTCCAGTTGTTGATATTTTTGTTGGTTTTGCTTTCGACGGTGTTCCAGATTTTAGGTGTCCTCTCTTTGCCTCGGTGCCAGAAATGGCCCCGCTGGCTGTGCGGTGCGTAGTGCTGCGGGGTGCAGATCCATATAACTAAGTATCTCAGGGAGTGGAAAGACACTCATTCGTCCCTGACTTCACAGCAGCCTCAGATCTGGTTCTCCCGCTGCACTAGCCCCTGCGCGCCCCGCGCTTGCTGCCCCAGGGAGGCCGTGACCTTGCGCTTGCTCCTCAGGCTTCGGCCGCTGGCAGCGCAGTGATCTAGAAGGAGCGGGCAACAGTGAGCAGATCCTCGCCTGCCGTCGGCAGGCCAGTTCTCTACGACGAGCCAGCTCAGGCGCCACGGGCAGCTCCAAGAGCCGGCGGCCGCTCTGTTTCACGGCGTCCGAGTGAAAAGAGGAGGGGTCCCGGCTCGACCCTGCTCGGTGATCGGGTCAGACCTCTCTCGGGGATGACATTCTTTCAGGTTTTGGTTATGTTTTCCCCGGTGATAACAGGAGTACGATAATTTAACCTTCTTCGATCAAACGCATCGCACTGAACGAGAGAGGGTCAATCACCCGCCCCCTCTCCCTGGCAGCACCCTGAGTCATGCAAAGAGGAATGTCTCTCTGACGAGTGGGTAGACTTGCTGTCTACCCTCCCGTCTCCTCGTGAAGAAGTGCGTGTCTCTGCACGGTGTGGGCGACACCGGCGGACGCCCTCCTTGGGGCACCTGCCGCCGGGGTTTGCCAAGCATCGGGGAAAGCCTTGCCCCGCAGGGCGGACAGGAGCTGCCGAGAGGAGTGCGGAGGCCAGGGCAGTGCCGCGGTTGTAGTGGAGAGAGGGAAAAAGGTCACTCAGAGCCTGCTCGGTCACTGTGTGCGGCTCAGTTGGCAGGGTGATCAGAGGGGAGGGGAGGAACAATGATACCTTTACTGATAAAGTGTTCTCGGATCTAGTCTGCCCCTCTCTCCAGCACAACTGCATCTAAACCAGCGCTTTGGAAAGGAGGGGATTGGGATATCTCTGCCTAGACCGAAACTACACCACTAGAAATTGCTCTTCCAGTACGATTCACTGGACTTTGCCCAACGGTACGGCAAACTGTAAGCTTCATAAAGGCCTACTTTCTAAGTCTTCACACACACCCCCACCCCGCGTTTTTTCTTCCTCAGTGTTGCCAGCCAGTCTTGCCTGTGATGACACCCAGACGAACTCCTGACTGTCACCATTCAGACTCATATTGTCCATCTTAGATGCTAGCTGTAACTACTGCGTCAGTTTTCATGCTGCATCCTATCTTTGGAGAGCAGGGCAGATGAATTTTCCCGATGAAGGTAGCTTTCATGGGGTTTTTAACAAAATCTATTACCCACTCTTCTTTGCTGCCTCATACACACCATACCGAGATTTGCATTTTTCATGGTCAGACAAGCAAGTCCATAAAAGGCACGTTCGTTTTTCCTGGCTGTTTCAAATATGTATTTCCTGGAGGACTTTGCAACTAATAAGATCAAAAGAAGCACATGTGCAATTTTCATCTTTCCAAGCGATTTTCCCTCTCTCCTCCTTCTACTCTGCAGCATCGTTTGCTGATGTAACATTTTACCTGTTTGCTCATCTTAGCTAAACATCTCCGTTTCCCTCTGGTTCCCAGACTCTTGGTGAAGCCCCACTTTATTTCCATGTGCCTCCATTTATATATATATATATTTTGTTAAGAATAAAGAAACATTTTATTTTGTTTTGGTTTATTTTATTTTTTCCCTGGAGGATATGCGTTGGGCTGGAGACAAGAAGAGCTCATTGCTCTGCTGCCCAGTTTGCCCACCAGCCACTACCTTCTGGTGCTCCTGGGCATGGAGCAGGACCAGCTCTATGGCACACTGGGATTGATATTTAGAGATGGAGATGGATTCTTGCTCAAAGCCCCACCCCTCTCAACCCTCCCACTCCCCCCAAAAATCTAAAACAACAACAAGAAAAAAAAAACCCAACCAAACAAAAGGACAAAAAAAATTAATCCTCTAAAACCCAGCCAACCAAACAAAAGACACAACTCCACCCCCACACACCCCCAAAAACCCTGCAAAAATGAAACACCAAACAAAGAATCACAAGGCCCACTCCCGTGTATTCAAGTGGGAGTGAGATAGACCTTCTTCCAGAGCATGGAGCCGTCTTCCCGGTGCAGGCAGAGGAAGCTTTGAGCCCCACTTCCTGCAGCAAAATGAGAAGCTGACAGCTCATCCCAGCTGCTTAGTTTAACTATGTACTTTTCCAAAGCCCAGAGCTATTCTCCTCCAGACAAAACCCTCACCTTTTCCTTGTGTGCTGGAGCAATGAAAGTTCCCTTCGGTATATTTTTCTTGGCTGGCTGAGACACGGCGTTTTGATTCACTAAGCAGAGGAAGCTGAAGTGCTCTGTAGTGAGGGCCAATGGCCAGTGTTTTCATCCCTATCCTCCTACATTATTTGTCGTGCTCAAGTGAGGTTTGTTTAAGGCAAGATCTTGCTCATATCAGGCTGCATTTGTTTCTCCTAAAGAAGGCAGTAGATTTTATTTCTGGGTCTGGTAACAGAAGGCTGAGTGCCTTACACCAACATCACTGGGCAGACAGGGACACTTCCAGGGCATTTCATTCTGGGGCTGGAGCAGCCCTCATCAAACACACACTGAGGCTTCAGCTAGGCTCAAACTGCTTAGGCAGGGATGAGGAGAAGAGGCAATGTAGCCTTCTGTGAGGCAGTCCACCAATAACGTCAAGCAGGAGACTTCTCTCATGTAGTTCATGTTGAATGTCTACAAAATGCCTTACATTATCCAGAGGGAAATGCAGCCACACAGCCTCGTAGATGAAATATGACTATGTTTCCCAGAGGGTCCTGCTGACCCCCAAGTCCTGCGAAGTTTTGCAGAGTAAAGGTGTTTAATCAGAAGGATCTGACATATGATCCCCTACTCTTAGGGAAGTCTCTTACTCCAACAAACTTGTCTCCTGTACCCAGTAAAGTGACATGTGCCCTTTTGGGGACTATGTCACGTCTTCATTACCCTGCTGAAATTTTCTCCCTTCACAATCACCAGTATTTCCCCAAAAGGGTGATGAGCTGCACCCTGGCAGGACAGACAAAATTGTCCTCTGTCTCAGATGTGCAGTTTCTCCCATAATTTCTCTTAAAGACAGCACCAAGACAGTTAGTACTCATGTAATAAAGTACAGGACTTCCCAGCAGAACAAATCTGCTCTGTACTACACAGTGAATATTTAGGGCCCTGTTATCCTAAGGAATTGCTCCTTTGAATTATCAGCTCTGGGCCTGTATTCATTAGGTGATTTGGTAAGATTTAGTTGGAAGGCCAATACTACTGTATGTGTATGTGTGTATGCTTGTATCTGTATGTGTGTGTGCACGTGAGAGAGGCAGAGACCAGCTTCTCCCCCAGGTGTCTGAGCCAGAGGGGGTCATCAGTGGGGTGTGCTTGCTGCATCCTAGCCTCATTCCAGGGACAGCTAGGCAGAGATCTGTGGGTAAAACCCACTGGGTCTGGACCATCTTTTTATTTATGCCGTGAACCCTGCACACATACCCCACAAACAACCAACCCTGAGATGAGATATGCCTCGTAATGTAACACCAGTGAATCATAACTAATCTGTTTAAAACCAAGGATTAGTCACGTCCGTTTTGGCATAGTCTCCTATCAGGAACTTTTTTTTTTTTGTGCGTGGAAAATTGGGGGGATTTGGGCTAATTTACCAAACATCATTACTAAGGCAAGCACAGCCTGATAAAATGAGTTTTAACATGTACGGGGTTTCAAGCTGCATTACACACATCCCATCATCTGGTTTTAAGCTGTGTGCACCCTTAAATGCTAGACTGACCTGCAGATTCATTTTTTTATTACTGCATGAGTTCGGTTTCTGTCTTTAACTGACTTCAACAACTTGTCCTCTCTTCCCTTCTCCCTATATCAGTGATCCTAGCTGTGATTTATAGTTTTCATCACCCTTTTCTTTCAAAGAGCTTTTCTCACACTGTCAACCCTTCATTTACTTTCCCCAATCAAATTCTTCCTTGTCTGTGCAGTATGACCACGTAAATGCCATCCTGCTTTCATACTGCCTCTTTAAATGTTCCTGGTCTTCTTGGCTTTACTCTTCATCAAATTGATCTTTCCTTTTTTTTTTTTTTTTTAATAATAATTAAAAAATCCTCTTCAGCAGGCAAAGCCTTAAGGCTTTATTTCATCTCTGAGGCCATGTGTTATAAACCCAGTCGTTCTGTTTTCCTTCCCTAACCTAATTCTATCTCAAAAAAAAAACAAAACCAAAACCAAAAAAAACCAACCCAACCAACTAAATAATTAACTGGCCAATTAATTAATGTTTTGCAATATTGCACTGATGCACACGTTATTTCACTGGGAGTGGGGATCTTCTGTAGCCCTGGGAAGCAGTGATGCCTGTACTTGCGAAATGTTTGTTTTCAAAGGATTAAAACTCATAGCTAAAATTATTAGATGTCCCTCAACGGAAATAACAAGATCTGCTGTTTAGATCCTAACGCTCACAGAACCACACTGGTAAGCTCCCACCACAGAGCCAACAGCCACATCTTCTCCACCGCTGTAAAATCATCCCAAAGAGGAGAAACAGGAGAAACGTACATTTGAATATACCACATTGTCTCCTTCATGACAACGTACCCCACTGCGCCCCAGCATAACGAGAACGTTAGAACTGTAACATGAGTTTCTGAGGCCGGTCCTCCCCATCGCCCGCATCCATACCTTCCCTTCTATAGACTTCAACAGGGGACTCAGAGAGACGTGCTTTTAGTAGACGTCCACAACAGCACAGAGGCGCAAATCCAGCCCCAGATTACATCAAATTAGGATATCACCCGCACTAAACTCTCGCTGACTGAAATTTCAACCAGAGTCTGAAATCTCGATGCGATCTTTGCTGATCCACGCGTATTTCTATCCCACTTGAATCCGTATCGTTTTCTCGGTTTATTTTTCACAATAAATTAATTTTAAAGGGGAAAAAAATATTATAAACCCTCCGTAAACGCTGAGGAGCATTTTAAAGAGATGATGTATCACATTCGGCTTCTAGCAAAGAAATTGGTAGCGAGGGAGGGTGCAGGTTGTACTGTAATCACCCGGAGCTGTTATTTTTCATGAAGCAAACTTGTAAGAAGCTTGCCTGAATTTTTTTGCCACCCCGTGCTTACGAAAAGGGAAGTAAAGGAAAAAAAAAAAGTGTGGGGGGAGAAGAAGATCAAGGAATTGCCTTTCCCAGCATCGCTTCCCTAGCAAGGGAAACCAGCCATGACGGACCTCGGACCTCTCAGACCTGGCCACGCTCAGCTTGCGACCCCGCCCGTGAGGAGCGGGGGCGGTCGGGACGGTTTCTGCCTGTGCCAGGGGACACCGGTGTGGAAAAGTCTGCTGCCTGTTCCTCCACGTCCCCGAGACAGCCGGTGGGACACCTTTCCTTTCCCCTTCGGGCCCGCACCGCGAGTCCTTCCCAGTTCTCTCCCCTCCCTGTTTCGCCCTGGCAGGGCCAAAGTGGCTCCTGACACGCCCAGGAGTCGCCACAGGGCGCCCCGAACGGAGCAGAGGTGACGGGAAGTGGTCTGATCCCCAAGGGCGCGGGGCCCTGTCGCTTCTGTGCCGGCAGAGAAGCTGCCCGAGGCTGAGCCCCGAGGGTCTCGACACCGCCCGAGAGTTCACCGCCTCCCCTGGTCAGCGGCCTGTCTGCTGTGCTCCGCTCCCGCTAAGTCCTAATGCGTCCCGCCGGCGAGTGAAGCAGCCGCACACCGAGTTAGATTTCTAATTTTTATTATAAAATAAAAGCAGAAATATTTTCCAAAGAATGTATTCACATAGTATAAACAACTGACAAAACTGAGCGACTTGCAGTTGATACTGTTGTTTAGGTCTAAACTTGAGCAGCAATTTTCTTTTAATTCCTCCCCCCCACCCCCCAAGTCCCCTCCTGCTCTTGCTGCGCAGTTAGGGGAGAATCTGCTCCTGCCTTCCTCCGGGGCCGGAGCCAGGCCATCACTTCCTTTCCCACCCAGCAAATGGTGAAAGCACTGCATGGGACAAGGCCAAAGAAGCTGTCTTTCTGCATAGCGTTGGCTACAAGAAGGTTACAGAGTCTGCCTAGAGCGCGTTGCTGCTATAATTTGACTACATCTTTTGTATTCTTAATTGAAATTGTACATTGTACACCTGCCACGGATACATGACTACAATAGAATAACGGGAGCGATGTGTAACTTCCAAACAGGCATGGAAAACAGCAGCCTTGAGCTCCCCTTTCCTCCCCACCCGCCGAAAAAAAGAAAAGGTTACAAGTGCCTCTTCCCACACAGACCGGCCCGATCGATGATGCTACCGAAAGACTTGCGAAGTTATGGCTAGAGAGAGCTGCTGCACCAAACCATCTTATGGCCTGCTGTGACAATCACAGCTCCTGTCCAACAATCCTCACACGCCTGAGACCACCTATGAGCAACCGTTAAGGCTTTTCACAACACCATTGCCTACAGCCAAGTTCTGACACTTTCCAAACCTGCAGCCAGCCTGCTGACAAAGAGCACAACACATCCACTAAAGAGTTTGCCATTGCTTTCAAAGTCTCGATTAAGGAGAAACAAAACAAAAACAAAACCCCAAGCAAACAAAAAAACTTTTTAAAAAGAGGGGAAATAGAGTAAAGGAGGGCTGGGACAAAGGAGGGAGCATGTACATGGCTTTAAGAGCCCAGATCGACCAGGTTGGATGACATGGGATTGAGGATGGAGTCCTGCAAGCTGTGGTGGTGCATGGGGTCTGCACTGGGCACAGGGATGGCGCTGGGGCCCTGGGGGTGTCCCAGGCTGTGCAGGGGTTGCAGCCCTGGGTTGGAGCTGAGGAGCAGCGCAGGGCTAGAGGAGGTGTGATCCGGGGTCCCTGACGGCGTCTTCTCGTCCTCTGAGCTCCCCAAAACTGTCTTATTGCCGTTCATTGACGCCGAGAGCGGGTTGTGGCTGTTGGAGTTCGAATTCTCGTTGTTTTCTCTATAGGAAACATAAAAGAGGGAGGGAAATCACCGCGTGGCCGCCACTACAGAAAGGATACCGCGGGAGAGGGGGCGGCGAGTGGCGGAGCGCCGGGTCCCGGGGCCGGCGGGCGGCGCGGAGTGCAGAAACAGTGGATTTACAAACTCTGCAAACCTCCAAGGCCTCTTCATCTGGCACAGAGGTCTAAGGTCTGCCGAGCTTGTAAACAGAGTCTCCCACTAGCCCAGCGGAAAGTGTCATTTTGCCAAGACGTCATTTTCTGTGTCCAAAGCGTTTGCACAGCTTGGAGAGGGAGGGGGTCAGGAAGGGAAAAGAGGAAAACATTACCAAAAACCCCAACTCAACCAACCAACAGAAAAAAAACCCAAACCAACCCAACCAACCAAATAAATCCCACAACAATAACCACCCACAAACAAACAAACGAACCCAAACACCCCACAACCCCCGAACCCAACAAGAAGAAAGACTTTTTCAGCTCTAAAACTACTTCTGGTGCTGAAGAGAAGTTGGGCCACGATTTCTGCTGGGAAGGCCAAAGCACGGTGGGGCGCAGGCAGGATGGCTCTGTGCAGCAACAGCAGCACAGCCTTCCAGCCTCAAATCAGGCGGGAAAGAGTTTTGCTTCTGGATCTGGACTTTGTTTTGCCGCTCGCCCTGAGCTTAAAGCTCAAAACATAGCCCAATATGGAAGGTAAGGCAAGCAAACAGAGTTAACTCGCTTATTCCCTCGGCCCTCTCGGGAAATGCTTCGCACGCCCGCTGCCATCCTTCTGCTGCTCCTCGGGTGGCGAAGGGGGCCGCCCAGGAGGCCCCTTGCCCGGCTCCGCGGCGGGTGGGGCCGGCACAAATCGGTGAGTGTACCGACAGAGACTGCGGGCTCGGAAAGGCAGAACGTAATTTCAGAATTCATCACTGGGTAAATACCGAGAAATCGCTGGAGGCTGGCCCAACTCTTACAGATACAAATATATACATGTAAAGTGGGGGTTTTGTTTGTTTGTTTGTTCGGGGTTTTTGTGTGTTTTGTTGTTTTGATTTGAGTTGGGGTTTTTTTGTCGTTTTTTTCTTTTTTTTTGTTTAGTTTGGTTTGGTTTTAATTAGAGGGGCAAGATGCCGTGGGGGCGGCCGCCCGAGCAAGGCTAAACCGACTTTTATACAGAGACCTCCTAGAAATAGTTCGGATGCAGCCCTGTCTGAAATGCTGAAAGCATAGGAAATCTGTGTAGAAGCTTCTGTGGAAGCTTTAAACCACACTATCTGTCAGAGGGGCCCTATCCTGCAGGATCTGGTCGAGAGAAGAGAAGCCATTGTGCTCCATGTGGCCGGAGACACTTTGCACCAAAAAAATAAAAATAAACATGAAAAAAATCTGTTTAAGTAAGTTTGTTTGAATGAATGACAATCCCATGGACGTTTTGTTTTCCGAAGCCTAAATAATTATATTTAGTTGAGTGTATTATTCAAAGCCAAAAATCTTATTTGCCTCTGGAGACCTTTAAAAGTCGATTCCTTGAGGATAAAATAATAATAATAATAATAATAATAATAATAATAAATTAAGTGTAACCTTCATTTCCTTTGCATATTTGAATGTGAGTCTCCGCTATCGACAATAAAAGGATTCTCTAACATAATTTGGATATTTGAAGGCGAGTCTCCGCTATGAGCAATAAAAAAGCTCTCTAAAATCTAACCAACATTTGCGGGGATCTGAAGGAAAATTAAAGCTCTAGCACTGTTTCGGGAAATGTGTAGAGCAAATCTGTGTGGAAGCCGAACCTGCCGAGCTTCACAACTGCGCGGCTGCGGAGCTGGCGGTTTCCAAACAACACCAGGCAGAAATTAAAGGAGTCTGCTCGGAGGGATGGATCTGTGGGAGATGTCTAATTCAGTAATTAACCGCTCAGGTCCTACCATCAGATCCATATGGACCCGGCAATTTAGCGAGCTAGTGGGGAGCCACTTCATAACATCTTCCTAAGGCAGAAGGACTGCTGACGGAAAGGTCACCGTGAATACGCGGGGAAGGAGGTGTTTAACCTGTGCCCAGAAATTAACGGTCCCTTCACTCCATTTCATGAGAAAGACACAGTTTCCTAGTCACATTCGATATATATATATCTATTAACATGCATTCATGGACACCTTGCTGGGCAGTGACCACGAATTGCCGTTTCATGAGCGAAGTAAGAAATTCCTCTGGTCAATACCTCAGTCCACTCCAGAAGCCGACGTTGGAGGCACTTTTTGCAAACCACCATTTACAGCGCCCAGACTCTCCTGGATTTCCCTCTCTATGCCTGGGTAACCCTTAGGGACACGATCCGAACCGTGCGGGGCGCGGAGTCCTCGCCTTCAGAGACTCAGCAGCCGGCCTTAGATGTCAGGCCGCGGACGTGCACCGGCACCTCCGGCCCCGCCGCCCGGCCGAACTGAGGCGGGAAGGAGGCGGCTGCTCTGCTTAACCGGGCGTCGCCAAAAGCCGTGGCAAGCATTCCCAATGGAAGGGTCTGCGCCGGGGCCGCCACGCCCGCTATGCAGGGAGTTGTGTCTCGGAGGGGAAGGTGTCCCGGTCGCCTCTCTTGGCTCACCTCTGCTCCCCTGGACGCCCCCGCCCCGGATAGCCTGTCCCGTCCCGGGCATGCCATTCAGAGGGTCTCTCCGCAGCCAGGACTGGGGGCAGAGGGCGAGGGGCGAAATCGGGGAGCTGCGGGCGCCCGAGGCGCAGGGGGAACCGTACCTTTCCTTGGCCTCGGCGGCGCGGTCCCGCTGCCGGCGGTTCTTGAACCAGTTGCTGACCTGGGTCGTGGTGAGGCCGGTGGCCTCAGCCAGTTCCCTCTTCTCTCGTGGGGATGGATAGGGGTTGTGGGCATACCACTCGCGGAGAACGCTGCGGCTCTTCTCCTTGAAGCAGTAGCTGGTCTCCTCGCCGTCCCAGATAGAGCGGGGCAGAGGGAACTTGCGGCGCACCCGGTACTTGCCCACCGCCCCTAGGGGTCGCCCCCGCAGCTTCTCCGCCTCGATGTAGTGCGCCTTCAGCCAGAGCTGCTGCAGCTTGGGGTGGTTGTGCGCCGAGAACTGGTGGCTCTCCAGAATCTTGTAGAGCTCGCGGAAGTTGCCGCGGTGGAAGGCCACCACCGCCTTGGCCTTCAGGACACTCTCGTTCTTGTGGAGGTGCTCGCAGGCAGGGAGGGACCAGAGGAACCGCCCCAGCCGCTCGATGTTGCCGCCTTGCTGGAGCACCTCGCAGACGCAGGCCACTTGCTCTTGGGTGAAGCCAAAAGTCGGGAGCATCGACATGGTGAGCCCTGCCCCGCCGCACACTCTATGGCTGCATAGAGGGGAGCGGTGCGCGGCGGCGGGCAGCGCCCGGCATGCGAGGCCGGCCCCGGGGCGGCGGAGCCCGGTGGGGCCCTCTCGGGCGTCACGGCCGGGCGCGGGGGTCCTTGGCCATAGGCGACGCCCGGCCCCTGGACGGCCGCGGGAGCCTAGGAAAAAAGGCGAAGAGAGAAGGCAAAAAAGAAAGTCTCGGGAGCCCGAGTGCGGGCGGCTTTTCCCCGCGGCCGCCTCCTTTTTGTAAGTCCAACTTGCGGGAGTAACTTCGTGCCTCTTTTGTCTTCTATCTGCAGCGCTCGCAGCGGCAGCGGCTTTCCCACCCCCNAAATAATATTATTCTAAGCTGGCATGAAAAATGATTATCCGCGCTGTGATTGGTCCGGCTATCTGACCCAGGGACTGCCAGGAGAAGACAATAGTTTTAGTCAAATTATTTGCCATAGTGACGCTGTCAATCAGGGGTAACCCGATCTGTTTTGAGGTGGCTCCCCGGCTGGGTTGACAGATTGCTCAGATCTACTCAGAGGCGGCCCTGTGAGCTGAGATATTAGCTAGCGAGGGAGAAATTTCCGCCGTGATTTACGCTGCAGGCGCCCCTCGGGGGAGCGGGGCAGCGCCGGAGCGCGGAGCCCAGTACCCTGCCTCTCGCCGCGGAGTGCTGCGGCGCGGCGAGACGGAGACGCCGCCCCATCCCGGGCCCGGCAGCCACGTCCCAGCCCCGTAGCCCAGTCTGGATCCCTCAGCCCTCTAGTCCCGCTACCCCATCCTGGCACTGTTGCTTCGGACCGTGGGCTCTGCATTTCCAGGCACCCGAGGCTGCAGTGGGAAGAAAAGTCTCTGCAGGCCTTGCAGAAAGTTTCTTTCTGAACACATTAGCTTAACTCCCCTCCCCAGCGCCCAGTAACAAGTTTTATAGGGAAGCGGCCTCTCATGTACAATAGAGACCCTGTTCGTGACCTAGGATCCCATTACACGGTGATCGTACCTGCCCGGGAGCTAGGAGGAGGCATGACGGTACAGCACTGGGGAAGGATTGCCTCTCCATTAACGCGCCATGCGCCACCATGATCAGGTGCGCAGGGGGCTGGCATTTGTGGTTATTAGACGATGGGCACTTATTTCTACTTGGTTTCCAGGAGTGTATCGAGGTGTTTTATCCAGGGCAGGAGCACGTGTGAAAATCGGAGCCACTTCGGGTGATTAAGCCGACCCTTATCACCCACGCGTGCCCATTACACACTGCATTTTAACTTTACTACTGCACGGGGCAAGGACCCGTATCCTTTCCCGCCCCTTTCGGTTGACACAAAGCGAAAGGCTAAGGAGAGTGATTGTGCAAGCCAGAAGATCGTTGAAGGGATGAGCGGATGAGATTATCTAGCGAAGGGCATTGCCTACCTAGGTGGACGGGACAGCCGAGGCGGCTCCGACAGGCTTCCCCCCGATGAAGGACGCTCCTGTTCCCATAGTCAGGGCAGTTTCCATTAGTGTTCCCATTTTGAGGATTAAATAATTATTAATCCACCAAGCTCTTTCAACTCCATTTGCAACCTAGACAGGAGAAATCTCTGCAGTTGTAGGTTCCTGCCACAGTACCTTTTTAGTCGCCCCGACACATCAGGGGTTTAGTGAAGGCACAAGAGATCAGACTGTATCTCCTCGCTTCGCAGCCTGACTCTCCGACGCCAAAGTATGCAGCGTCCATGTCGGTCTGGGCAGGAACGGCGGCCGTTCCCAGGGGAAGGCAAGGCCCGGGGTGGCGGCGGGCAGCCTGGCCGCTCCCGGCGGCTCCCGGCGAGAAGCCGCGCCAGGTCTGTGGCCAGGAGAACCACGGCAGAGGAGAGAGGTAGGAGGAGGAGGGGGCAGCCGATCAGCCCACATCCAGCTAGCTCCCAGCTTGTCTAAGTTCCTGCATCTGTATTTTCTCAGCGCTCCCCGCTTTGGAAACTGCGTGTGGAGCTACCTGTCCGGCTTCTCCCCCAGTGCTGACACAAAGAAGTGGAAAGCGGGCGGCTCCTGCCCTGGATCCCCTGGGAACACAATAAAGAGGCTTCCTTTGCAGGGCAAGAGAGAGAGACTCAAATTCGTTTAAAACAAATTTGGGGATGTTGATGATGGGTCCATAACACCTCCTTACATGATTCTCCCTCCATCCCTTTACAAGATGAACTTTCGGCCGCACAGCGTCTCGAGGCTGGCTGATTTCTGCAGGATTCAAAATGTATCTCGATTTCAGCGCTTCCTATCCACACTAAGCATTTGGATAGTTCACAGACGCAACTGTAGCAGAACGTCACGGGACGGAAGAACCGATCCATTACAAACGTTACTCTGAGCAGAAACGGCGAGAGAAACACAAATCCCCCCTCCAACCGCCGACGGCTGCGTGCGCACCGTGTGCCTTTCGCGGGAGAGAACAGAACACAGCTCTGCTCTCTCCCGCGATGGAGACTGTGGCAACAGAGAAAAGCGATAACGGGGTCTGGGCTTCTTCCCACTCCCCTACTCCCCGCACTCGGTCGCCCCACATTTGTTAAGGGCGTACTTGACTCCGCTTTCTCTCCTTCCATCTCTTAACTACAACGGTCGAATCTGAACGGGAGCAGCTGTTCGCCCTAGCCGGAAAGGAGGTATCAAAACCTGTTGCATGGACTTAGATCTGAGGAAGTGTTTTCTTAGAACTCTAAAATGTGAGTACGGAACCTATATGCCACCCTTTCCGTAGACGCTTTCACTTTAGGCTGCCTTAGCTAGGCTGCAGCATGCATGTGTAATGCTGGTTAATTTCCTAGAGCGCTGGACAAACGCAGGGCTAGCCCCATCCTGGGCACCACCCTGTATCAGTTTGCTTCCCAGAGCAATTGCAAATTAGTGATATCTGATGCCACATTCTGTATAACTGCTTTTAACTTTCGGGAAATGAAAAAAAAAAATCTTCCTGTACCTGCTAGGAGAGCAAATACTGGCTACAAAGCCACAGCACGGGACTAGTAAAGCTGTAGCTACTTGAAAGAGAATCAGACGATCGGGCAAGGAGCTTTGTTTTTGACATTTACGAAAGAGCTGATTCACTGCAACTAACACTTGCCCCAAGTCCGACAAGAACATTTCGCTGTCGGCTGCCGGCTCTCTTCGTTTAGTCACGGGCTGACCTGAACGTGTGCTCGGCCCCGCTGCGGCCTGGCGGAGAAGCCCGGGGTTTCATCCCAGTCCCGGACTCGGCCCTCATCTCGGCGGAGACTTTGCCGAGGTTCCAATCGTGACACGCCTTTACCCGTTGGCGTGGTCATTGCCACACACGAAGGAGAGTGAGAGGTTGTCAGTATCAACATAAAAATCGTTACATTCGAGTGAAATACAAAAGTCGGGTTATTAACCAGGGCACAAACTGTGTGGGAGACGAGAAGGTGGTGGTCGTGTTGCTTCCTAAGAGCCATTCATTGCCTATAATAAATTCGTGTCCACAAGCGAGGGCTAGGAGCGCTACAGTCATCCGAAAATCTCCTTCGCGGCTGTGCCTCGACTGTCTCCTCGCAGAACGCCAAGGGGCAGATCCGCATCGTTCCCATGAGGGACAACATTAAAGACAGGAAACGATTCACCCAAACTCCTGCCCTGCATCTTTCCGCAAGCCCCTGTGGTCGTTGACTTTGCAGACCCCCTTGTCCGTGTTACAGGGGCACAGATGTCACTCGCCGGAGTCGAGACAAACCTTGTGCCGGAGAGGCAGGAGGCAGGGGGATGTCTCCCTGTCTTCCTTTTCCCACTCCGCAGGCCTGAGGACACGCGTGCTCGTGTCAGCCGGCCTTGGCTGCCTGTGTGGGAAGGGCGAGGGGACGACGGCCGTCCGAGGAGCTTTTATCGGCAGGAGTGCGGAACAAACGCTAAACCGCGCAATCTTCACATGCCGAAAAGAAACGCATCTTTCTCGCAGCTGTCCACTACTGTGGCAAGGACTGCAGGGATAGCAAGCAAAAGACAAACAACTTCGAAGTACTCGTTGCTTTCTTTCCTTTTTATTTTTTTCCCTTTCTCTTTGGCGGGAGTGCAATGTGCTTTGCCCTTGAAATAGAAGGGCTTTAACGTTACAGAAAGCCTGCGGCAATTAATACTGTTATTCTCGCAAGCTTTTAAAAATGGATCATAGAGATCTTTATCGGAATCCCAAGCCCACCTGCTCCCTATCCCCGAACCTGATGAGGAGCTCAGTCAGTTTCGCGCAGCACCCAGGACGCATACGTTTCTCCCTGGCGAGATCCGGCCCTTTCTGCCTTCAGAGCTCGCCCGGGATTCTTGGAGGCGGTTNCCCCCCGCCTTCCCGTTATTTAGTTAAGCTTTTATTTATTTTTGCGTTTTGTTTAAAACTCGGGGTCTATTCCATCACAGATGGCAGTGAGAACCTGACCCTACTGAAAAAGAAAACATGACAGAGGATCACTGAGCATAACTAAATTAAGGCAAATAACATAGCTTGCTGTTCCGTGATTTGGGGCGAAAGGAATAATCAAAGCTTTTGCAGCGCGCAGTGCGCAGTTCCTCAAGGGGACCGACTAAGGATTTCAGATACGTAACGGGTAACTCGATTATGCTAACAAACTCCGCTTGAAAGAAAACGTTGTTGGGCTGGGAGGTGGGGGAGTGAGGTGCTGTGGACCGGGAGATGCTGGGGCACCGGCGGGAGCGCAGTCTGTGCCCCAGGGAGAGGTCGCGTTCCCCTCACTCGCAGCTTCACCAGTTCTCTGCAGCCCGAAGCCGTTTCCCGGCCGGCTGGACCTGAGATGCTCGAATAACATTTTAGAAGGAGATGTATTAATTAGGAGATTGGGGCCTGATGCGACGTGACTGTGCTGGCCCCAGTGAACCCTTCCGCCCCCCTCCTCCCGGCCGTCCCCCGGTGAAATGGGACTCCGGGGGCGGCACTGTGTCCCCAGCTCAAGGCGCTGTAACCTCCCGCGCTCGCCTCGAAACCCGATAGCCCCCCGGCCGTCTAATGCTGCCGGTCCTGATTACTTTCGTATTATCCTTTCCCAGTCTTGGGCGCGGGGCTGAGAGTTCCCATTCAATTCTAAGAGCCGCACCCTCCCGGCCATTACCCCCAGCATCGATGTTAAGATCTGGAGTGTCCCCCCTCCACGGCTCACAGCCCGCGGAGGGGCCAGCCGGATAGGGGGTGGCCCGGGGGGAAGCGTAAGGAGCCTGGGTCGATGCTCACCTAGCCCCCGCGACCCGGCAGGCTTCTGGGACCTCCTCATGCTCCGCGGCACAGCAGACAACGTGCAGCTTACAGACAACGACAACGACAACAAAAGGCACATATGGTTAAAATAAGGAGAGAGGATTTTCTGCCTTAAGGGATTGGCAATAACTAGCCAGAAATGCAGGACATTGAATTTAAACTTCTGGTGGGCTCCTGTGGGATCGACAACTTAAATCACACTACAAGCATCAATTTGACAATTTTCGTAAACCTCTTGTTTCCAGGGATCTTCCTGACCAGAGATAGACCAGGTCGGTATGAGCTCNCCCTTCCCCTCTTCCGAGTTGATGAATAGCGATCAGGTTTCTTTTAATGGCTGCCCCCTATTCTCACAGCCTCCCACAACTAACCCAAGAGCCTGTTTCCCCGACCTCAGTTAATTCCGCTGATTATTCCAAGATGATGAGGAAATCACTAAGATTGCTCACTGTTCCTACCGATGCAAGGCATTTTTGTTACCATCTCCATCCTTGGCTCAAGGGGATTTGTCCTGGGAGTATTTTTAGGAATAGGCTGCCCTCCCTTCCCTCCTGTCGTCCCCCGCCAGACAGCTGACGGTTTCGAAGGGCTCGGTCATGGTCTTGCCCGCTCCGTGGGTGCGCGATGTCCATCCCGGGGCCGAGGACCAAGCACGGGCACCCTTGGCGCAGTGGCCAGAGTGTTCCCGGGGCGGGGGTACCGCTGGGGTTCGGCCCGCCGCTCAGGTGGCAGTGACGCAGGTGTGCCCCGCAGTCCAGAAGCCTCATGATCCCTCGCCGTCGCCGTAGGGGGAGATAATCAAAGGGAGGTAAACCTCCGTGCGCCTTCTGAAGCGGCATTTTCGCCTTCCCTGTAGGAACGAAAGCGGTTCCTCCGGCCGCAGGCTGGGCCGAGGCCGGCCCCACGGGGCCACAGGGGAGATTTACTCCGAGAAATCTCACTAGAGGGCTCTAACAGTCAGCTCGGCAGCTGCCGAGAGAAAGCAAGTCTTCTTCCTATCAATGCCCATTAGTCTTCCCGGCAGGGTCAGCCTGGTCATGTCCCCCTCCCAACGCTGTCAAAGGTGATTCAGGTAGGTCATCACCATGACAAGAGACTCTTTGTCTTCCCATTAATAGCAACGTCCTACACTGCCCTACCTGCAAGTGAGCAGAGCTGATGTCGCTTTCCTGGTACACAATGGCACTAGAGGTCTTTGGGGGGGTGTTGCATCCATTCCATGGCAAGGGAAACAAGCAAAAAAGCTTTCGTTTCGTGGTGAGTCCCAGACCCAGGTATTCTTGTCACGAGTTACGGAGCAAGCACTATTTACAGATGTGTGGATTCCTTTTTTTCCTTCCCTGTAGAAACACCTTGCATAAGCTCTTCCGTGGTCTATGGAGGAGTGCAGTATGCCCATAAACACATCCATAATTTAAATTCTGCAGACTAAGGCACTCTGAAATGCAGTGTGGTGTTAGCAGGTAATATACATAAGAATACAACTGCAATCTGTTCTTGTTTTAGATTTTTTTCCTTTTAAAATAACTGCTACAATTTGCTGTTGGCAATAAAACCAAACAAGGCAGCATCAATTAAAACCAAAGCAACTATTAGTTGTAAGGGAAGCTTTGTAACACTTCAGAATATGTTCAGTTCACCCAATAGTTTTTGTAATACATAAGTAAATTGCCTTGTTTACAGAAATTAGCAAGTACAATTTAGTTTGCTTGTCACGTCTTGCAGTACTTTCAGAAGCTTTGCATACAGGTCAAATCTTCAACAGGAAAGGTTTTGTGGAAAGGTAGATAGGTTAGATAATTTAACATCAGTTAAAGCTGATCATCTTTCCACTGGGAAATTTGTCACTCCCAAACCTGTCTCAACATGTTCTATTTATTTCTGTGTATTGTTTCAACCTCCTGTTTCCTGAGTTAATTCTGTCTCTGTTCTTTGAAATTTTCTGCACTTTAATTCACAGGTTCAGTTCAAATGCATCATGGACCTTTTATTTCCTAAACAAACCCCCAAACAATCAACCAATCAAACCCAACACCTACCTCCCCCACTAATTCATACTGCAGAGAGTAAGGAGAAGACATGAACTCAATCACCCTTTGTAGCTACCAGCACACTGATAAGCACAGCTTTGACTGTGATCTCTCTCAAACAGTGCGTGGGAGTGCCACATACGCCTGGCATCACTCCTAAGGTGCAGTCTGCACTACATGGCACCTGCTTTGGCTCTCTCCATCCTGCACTATTGCAGTCCTCCAACACTCTCTTAAAAGTTTTTGCAGTCCCAAGGAGTCCTTCCATGCTCTCAGTTCACAACCTTCAGCTTCACACGGGTAAAATATCACTTGAACAATTTACAAGGCATCTTTTATAATATGTATAGATTATTCCTTATATACATATCACCTCTCATATTTAGAATCAAAACTCTGCAGGTCCACTCTGGAATCAGTGAAGTAGTGTCAAATGCCACTTAGCATGAGGACCAGAGAAGGGTTCTCAGCCCTGTTCTACCTGGCAACAGGAATATAGTTCAAACATCTCTTCACAATAAGACTTAACTTCCCACCTTCTTGAGACTTACCACATCTTCCTTTTTAAAATGGAGTTTAGTCACTGCTTAAGGAATTTTTACTTGTTTCATTCTCCTCACAATTTGCAGGTGAAGCCCAGGTACTAGGTCACAGTGCTGAAGATTCCACCAAGTGAAAGTGAGCTGTAAAGCACAGATTTTTTTTTTTTTTTGTGCAACAACCTCTCAAATTTTCTCTGTCTTTTACCTGCTATGGCCAGAAAGCAATCAGGAAACTGCTCGTTAAGGTGTATGTATGTGTGTGTATTTATATATGTCTAGCTGCTTCAATTAACTTTTGTTTAATTTTACTTCATGGAAAAACAGATTGTCATTTCTTGAAATCTAAACTCTCTCTTGAACAGTAGAATAAGCACAGTGGGTAATATAACCTTGTAAACATTTCCTTAATTATGAGGTCATCACTTCAGTCACATAAAAAAGGCAGTGGGAGAAAGGAATAGAGCATGAGACCAGGAAGAATTTTGCAGAACAAAAGGATTCCCCCCACCCCCCACCCCCCACCCCCTTCCCTGATCAACAGTTTGAAACAAATACAATNTCACCTTCCCCCCACCCCTCTCAACCTTACTCCAGTCCCAAGGAAGAATGGAGGTTTGGCCAGGGGGATTAAGAAGCAAAGGTGAATCAGCCAAAAGCAAATGGAGGGTGAGGTTAGAAAGCAAGATGGAGTTCAGCCAGCAGCCCCAGCTCCCCAGCAGGCAAAGAGCCGAGAGCAAAGCCCAGAGCCAAGAGAGCAAGTGAAGTGGCTTTATCTTTTGTTTGGCATTTCTTCTTTACACATCTCAGCAAGACTAGACCTCACCATTGTTTTCATTTCACAGCCTATGATCTAGTCCTTCTCACCAAAACATTCTAGCTAGGCTCAAACTAGCACATTCATCTTCCAGGAAGAGAAGAAAGTTAGGAGCGTAATTGAGTGCATCACATGAGTTAAGGTGTGGAAGCTGTAGTGTAATAAGCACACACAGAAGGGAAGGAAAAACATACAGTGCCAAACTGAATGCCAGACTTGTGTCTGGGAGAGGTGAGTGAGTGCTGTGAATTTAGCAAGGAGAGGGCTGTGCCTTAAGATGGTTCTTTTCATCCAGAAAACTGTACTTTGAGACATTTGAATGTGGAAGATAGAGTCGGGAGCATTGGTTTAAAGGATCAGGGCAAAATGATGAACAAAGACTGCGAAGCCAAAAAAACCCAAACACAACATCCTGGAGGAGGCTGTAGATACCACAGATAATCACAGAGGCTAGCCCAAGACAATTACAGTTATCTCTGGTCTTAAACTGGATGAAGTCTTCAGCTAGGAAAGAGACTTCTGGAGGGATGGGAGAGTATGAATGTTGTCAATAAGATATCTGTTTTCTCCACAGCTGCAGGATGTGTGAAGATGCTGTGTCATGGGAGAAGGTTTCAGCTAGGGAGACTTAATGGACATGGAGGGTGCCTGCGATCACCTCAAAATCATCTGTAGTCTGAGGCCACAAACAGGGAGTAAAGAGCCAGGAATGCTTTTTGTTTTCATAACCTCATTTTCAAGGCAATAGCTGTATTTTTTTCCCTCAAACTGAAGAAGGTTCAGAAAATCCCTGTTGGATAAATAAGCCATGGCTAGCTCCAAGGTAGATGCACACAATGTAAATCTAAAGCATGTTGACTACGTTCAGGTAATTAGAGAGCTCATAGGTTGCCCAACACTAGTGAGTAATTTGGCTGAGTGATTCAACCTCACATGACAAAAAACCTTTATGCTGATGAGTGATGCATCTCTGACAGAAGTTTGAGAACATATATGGACTCCCTTCTTGCCCTGTCAAAGATGTTTTGTGTTTACTGTAATTAATTATGCAATCTGTTTCACCTTGTAACATGTCCAGAGGGAAGGAAATGCTATTCGCTATCCCCCTCCTACTCTAGGAGTGTTGTAGGAGAAACACACTGAGCGCACAGAAGCTGATGGAGAAAATTCCAGCAGCTGTGTGAGCTCTGCACCACAGTTCTGAAGAAGTGAAAAAGAGTAGGGGGAAAAGAGGATTTATCATGAAATAAGAAGGAAGCTTACAAAAGTGAATTTTTTTAAATCTTGCAAAGGCACCTGGCACACAAAGCAGCAGACTAGGATGGCACAGGTCTTGGAACATGGAGAAACTGCTCCTGAACAATGCAAAATTCTTTTGTCTCCAATGGCAGGGAAGCACTTTAGAAAGACAAGTCATGTTACTATTGATTATAAGACTTTTAAATTGATTCTGTTCCTTGGGAACGAGAAGATGAACATTTATCTCCCCGATTATATCTCTTAGAGTACTAGAAAAGCATCAGAGAAGTGCAAGATCTTGTTCCCAGTGTATGCTTCCTTTGGGCTAGTCTTTCAAAACTCCAGAAATGTTCAGATACTGTCAATATTATGTAACCTTCCACTCTAAAGCAGATGTACATTCTTCTTCTCCTTCTTCTTCTTTTTTTGAGAACTCTGATATGGTCTCTGGAGATCTATAATGTGATCCTTGCTTCTCTGTTTTGAGCATAAAGGAACTTTCCTAAGACATGATAGAAGCAGCAAAGTTTACACTAATAATATGCACAGAGTTTGATAAGTAGGCACTTTCATAGAATCATAGAATCAACCAGGTTGGAAGAGACCTCCAAGATCATCCAGTCCAACCTAGCACCCAGCCCTATCCAGTCATCTGGACCACGGCACTAAGTGCCCCATCCAGGCTTTTCTTGAACACCTCCGGGCACGGTGACTCCGCCACCTCCCTGGGCAGCCCATTCCAATGCCAATCACTCTCTCTGCCAACAACTTCCTCCTAATATCCAGACTATACTTCCCTGCCATATATTAAATAAACTGCTAGTTGCTATGTACTATGTGGTGAAGCAAGCCAATAACCTGTTGAATAAGATATCATTTTAAGACTTGAACTATTTCCTTATGTTCTTCTCAAGAAATAGGTGGCTTTTCCCCACATATGAAAATTCACAGGCAAATATGCAACCTATCAAATCTTTCACAGATGCTAACACCCAGATGTGTGTATTTCTGTGTGGAAGCTATCTACAGCTAGCAGAACTCTTGGATAGAGAAATCTTGTAAAAGACAGATTAGGCACACATAAGTTAAATACATCTAGCCAATATGCCAAAAATGCTTAGTTTCATGAAATTTGTATTAGGTACAGAACTCTCAATATTGCCTTCTAAAAACTCTTCATTAGTGCATTAAAGGGAGAATGCAGAGTTCTGTAATAATCAGCAGGACTGTCCAATTTAATGTACAACACACCAAAAGAGCCACATGATCTCACTTCCAAGGGCCAACCCTTGCCCTTCAAACTCCCATTGAAAGTTAGCACTTCATTAATGCTATCTTTTAATGATAAGCTCAACAATAAACCCATGCAATGTAACAGTAATGATGAACAGTAAGCTTGCATGTTGCATGTAACTTTTTCACAGAATCACAAAACGCCAGGGACTGGAAGGGACCTCGAAAGCTCATCCAGTCGAATCCCCTTGCCAGAGCAGGATCTCCTATATCAGATCACACAGCAACACATCCAGGCAGGTTTTGAATATCTCCAGAAAGGGAAATTTCATAACCCTCCTGGGCAGCCTGTTCCAGTGCTCTGTCATTTTCACAGGGAAAAAAAACTCCTCCTCATGTTTAAATGAAACTTCCTACGCCTCATCTTCCACCTATTGCCCCTTGTCCTGTCACTGGGCATCACTGAGAAGAGCCTGGCTCCATCTTCCTGCCACTCAGCCTTTACATATTTATAAACTTTAATGAGGTCATGTCTCAGTTTCCTCTTCTCCAAGCATCACAGCCCCAGCTCCTTCAGTCTCTCCTCATAAGAGAAGTGTTCCATTCCCTTAATTTTTGTGATTCAACCATCTTGAATGAAGGAAAAACACACGTTGTAGTATTATTTTCCATGAAAGCAATTATATAACATACATTTTTTTGCTCCCCCCTGACATGCATTACATTAGTCTAGTGTCAGTTTAGTAGAGACAATGAGTAGACCCTGTGTAGTTAAAATCTACGTCAGCATATACAAAGGAGAGGAGTGACTTCTTCCCAGATGTAAAGTACTAAGCACTCATATTCACCTACAACAGAAAGATGGCTCCTTTTTTTCCTGTAGGAATGATATGTCCAACCAAGACAACCACCACCCATCGCCAAACTCCATGAGAGCCAGTATTTTTCCTTCATTCCTTTGTGCCTGTGTTTAAGTTTCTTGCAGAAGTGGACTCAGATATTAACTTCATATTAAGAAGATTTACCATTTTTGGACATGTGAAAATATAGAACAGTCTGAGCTGAGACAATAGGGTTAAAACTAAGCAGATCTGCAGGAGATCAAATACAGTTCTAATGTCTGGAGTTCAAAGGCAAATTAATTTCATTCTAATGATGTGGCCATTCAGCATGCTGTTGGTACTCTCCTTTGTTGCCAGTTCAGAGACCCAAAATGATTACCTGAACTGGTGCTTTATTTGAGAAAGAATCATAGAATGGTTTAGGTTGGAAGGGACCTCAAAGATCACCTAGTCCCAATCCCCCACCATAGGCAGGGACATCTCCCACTAGAGCAGGTCGCTCAAGGCCTCATCCAAACTGACCTTGAACACCTCCAGGGAGGGAGCTGCCACAACCTCCCTGGGCAACCTGTGCCAGTGTCTCACCACCCTCACTGCAAAGAACTTCTTCCTAACATCCAGTTTAAATCTCCCCTCTGCCAATTTAAGCCCATTACTCCTCATCCTGTCATTACCAGACCTTGTCAATAGTCCCTCCTCAGCCTTTCTGTAGGCTCCCTTCAGATACTGGAAGGCCACTCCAAGGTCTCCTCGAAGCCTTCTCTTCTCTAGGCTAAAAAGCCCCAACTCTCTCAGCCTGTCCTCATAGCAGAGCTGCTCCAGCCCTCTAAGCATCTTCGTGGCTCTCCTCTGGACTGGCTCCAACAGTTCAATGTCCTTCTTGTGTTGGGGGCTCCAGAACTGCACACAGTACTCCAGGTGGGGTCTGAGGAGAGCAGAGTAAAGGGGGCAGAATCCCCTCCCTTGCCCTGCTGCCCACACTGCTCTTGCTGCAGCCCAGCACAGGGTTGCTGTCTGGGCTGCACTCACACTGCAGGCTCCTGCTGAGCTTTTCATCAACCCAGACCCCCAGGGCCTTTTCCTCAGGGCCGCTCTCCAGCCATTTGCCACCCAGACTTAGTGATGTTGCACATAAGTTCCTCCTTTCCTTACCTCACTCCAAAACTGTGTATTTTTCCAGGACAGATGGCCATTAATGGATCCCGTTAGTTTCTGGGTACCTTCTGAATGCTGTTCAACCTCAGAAACAAAAAGAATCACGAAAATGCTGCAAAGTCCATTTGCTTTATGTGACTTCCCACTTCAGCCACACAAGAAAGGCCTTGCCTTTTTAACTTGGGTGTTTGATGCCTGCATTTTCTCTTCATATGTATGCTCTGAAACTGAAGTGTGGACTTGAGAGGAAACAAGCTTAATATACCATGTGCTTTCTATTTGTTGAAGCTCCATTGGCATGCTAAATGTGAATATTTTTACAGCGTAGCAGGTTATGGAAGCTGCTGTTGATAAATTCCAGTACTAGTGTTTTATACACTACGTGTTCTTTCCCTGTGAATGACAGAGTGCCATGTTAGGTCTCTGAAGAATCTCTTGACAAGGGTGGAACACATGTCTGGTTTGGTGTTTCTACATTCCCTAGCACATTTACATGAGACTGTGATCTTGTTCTCTCTGATGTACTAGAGTAAGAGGAATCACTGTTCAGTGTAATCTAGACATTCCGTAAGAGCATCAGAGCCTGTGTTGATAGAAACCTAAAAACAAACATATGGATGTATTTACCTCACCTCCAATCTCAACTGATTTTAAGGGTATATGAAGATGCTCACCAGACTTTTTCCTCTTGGGCTATAGGAAAAGCGCTCATGGCAGAAAGAGTAGAGATAGCTGATGTGGCTTGTTGGAGAGTAGGCATTAGAGATGAAACAACCTGCTTCAGTAGCTGCTAGAAGTGTGTGTTGAAAATATAGCAACCAAGTAAAAATACAGACACACATTCTGTGTTGTGAAGGTGCTTTTTGGCTCAAAACTTTGCAGAGTAAGACTCTTCTGGGCATAGAAATCAATGCTGATGAAACTAATGGAAGCAAATTTCAAAGATACAAATACATAATTGTTTGTGATTGACTAAATGTCTAAAATATGTATCATTAAGCATGAAGTGTTGTATACGATTAATACTCCAGGAGGAGTGTCCCTGGACTCGACAC
>WAAF01018394.1:0-31320 GCA_013400475.1 Tricholaema leucomelas | reverse complement strand
CCAGAGCTACTGAGTCTAGTCTGGGTGATGTACACAGTGGGTAGGGGGGGTGGGGTGGGTAACACTCAAACCATCATATCCATGCAATTAAACCCAATCAGAGAAAACAACCTAATGCTGTTCCATGCATTGAACTGGCTTTTTTTTCTTTTTCCATGAAAAGTGGAACGATTTTGAATCAAACAAAAAAACCCAACTCAACCTCCGCCCCCAGCATACCAGCTGTCAGGCTTTGCTATCTGTTAAGCATGTTACTTGTGGTGTTGCTGCTGCTGTTACAAAGAAAGCTGCACATTCCTTAGACACAAAACTTCCTCAGTTTTAGTGAAAAAGGAACCAACCTATGAATGCTTTTTGTCTGAACAGCTATTTCCTTTCCAAATCAGTTTCTGCGTTCTTATCAAAGGGCAAATCATGCCTGACAAATTTGGTGGCTTTTTATGATGTAGTCACAGCTGCGATGGACAGGGGAAGGGCAACTGATGTCGTCTACCTGGACCTGAGTAAGGCATTCGACTCTGTCCCACATGACATCCTGGTCACCAAACTGGAAAAACACAGACTGGATGGGTGAAGCACTCACTGGATAAGGAATTGGCTGGATGGTCACATGCAGAGAGTAGTGATCAATGGCACACTGTACACCTGGCAACCGGTGACAAGTGGTGTTCCTCAGGGGTCAGTGCTGGGACCAGTGCTCTTTAACATCTTTGTCAGTGATATGGACAGAGGAATTCAGTGCACCCTCAGCAAGTTTGCAGATGACACAAAGCTGTGTGGCACAGTTGACTTGCTGGAGGGCAGGGATGCCATCCAGAGGGACCTGGACAGGCTGGAGAGGTGGGCCCAGGCCAACCTCATGACGTTTAACAAGGCCAAGTGTAAGGTCCTGCACCTGGGTCGGTGCAATCCCAGGCACAGATACAGGCTGGGTGATGAATGGCTGAGAGCAGCCCTGAGGAAAAGGACCTGGGGGTCTGGGTCGACGAGAAGCTCAACATGAGCCAGCAGTGTGCACATGCAGCCCAGACAGCCAACCGAGTGCTGGGCTGCATCAAGAGAAGTGTGGCCAGCAGGGCAAGGGAGGTGATTCTCCCCCTTTACTCTGCTCTCGTCAGACCCCACCTGGAGTACTGTGTGCAGTTCTGGAGCCCCCAATACAAGAAGGACATGGAACTGCTGGAGCGGGTCCAGAGGAGAGCCATGAAGATGATCAGAGAGCTGCAGCACCTCTGCTATGAGGACAGGCTGAGAGAGTTGGGGCTCTTCAGCCTGGAGAAGAGAAGGCTTCAAGGAGACCTTAGAGTGGCTTTCCAGTATCTGAAGGGAGCCTACAGGAAGGCTGGGGAGGGACCATTTACAAGGTCTAGTAATGTCAGGATGAGAGGGAATGGGTTTAAGCTGGAAGAGGGGAGATTTAGACTGGATGTTAGGAGGAAGTTCTTTACAGTGAGGGTGGTAGGACACTGGAACAGGTTGCCCAGGGAGGTTGTGGATGCTTCCTCCCTGGAGGCATTTAAAGCCAGGCTGGATGAGGCCTTGAGCAGCCTGCTCTAGTGGGAGATGTCCCTGCCTATGGCAGGGGGTTGGAGCTGGATGATCCTTGAGGTCCCTTCCAACCCAAACCATTCTATGATTCTATCAGTATCTGGTACTTTCTGGTACTCAAAAAAGGTCACATCTATACTTCATTTTTCCATACCATGTCTACATGGTATACAATTAAGCAAAAATCTTTTTATGTTTGTCTGCCCAGGATATGAAACCATTCAGTAGTAAAGCATGTGCTAGTTTCTCTGATCCATGTGATTGATGATGAATTTACCCATCAGAAATTTCTGGACTTAATATCAAGGGGTCATTCACATGTAGGCACACCTTTTATAGGAAACATTCTCCAAATCCACCATGAAAAAAATATTATCCCAAAAATTCTTCACTGGAGTCATGACCTTCTCTCCCATCAGGGACTTTGGATCAGAAACAATAAGAAATCACTATAGAAGTGAATGACAGAACTAGATACCTAGACACAAACTCAGTTAATTCATTTTATACATATAAAAACACTTTTCAAAAAGCCGCAATCAACTGCAACAATGCTATGTGGGGTGATGAAAGAAATTCAGCAAAATATAATCCATAAAACCAATCCCATCTATTTATCACCTCTTCCTTCCAAAATACTATTGCAACAAAAATTCTTCAGAAAAAAAAATAAGAAAACCCATCTACACCCCTTGACAAAAGCTATGTGAGTATTTATTTTGTGTTCCAGTTTAGGCCCACAAACTACCCAGGACTGGAGGACAGAAATGACAATCCTTTTGAAGAGTAAGAATGAAGATAATGCACACTGATTGGAAATTTAAAGAGAGATTCTATTTACAGGTGCTTATACAAAAAAGGCAATCGGGTAAAATGGGTATGTCCACAAGCTAGGCCAAGTCTATCAGACTAAAACTTTCTAGGATCCTCCACCCTTTCCACCTTCAGCAGGCCTAAGAGTAGGCCAAAACTGTGTTCCCCAGCTTAGGCCTACAAGGCCTTAGCAGACTCCATGACACAGCTCGAAATTCCCTGCCATAATGTTATGAATGGATTAGTTTAAATCTGAGTTTGGGGTGAAATGCAATGAGGCTGATTCAAAAGTTATTAAATAATTTATTAATATATGCAAAGATAATTCCCCCAAACTTATTTACAACTATCCACACAAGTTTTTGAATCTGGTTAGCAGAACTATTTTACAGAATGTTTCTATACAATGGAATTTTGAAAGGTCTTAGAAATATCTTTGATAAAGAATCTTGCGGCTTAACTCACTGCTTGTGAAGTTAGCTAAATTCTTTTAGCAACTTGAATAAAGAATGAAAAATACTCACTAGTCCTCAATCAAATGTCTGTGGCCCAAATAATAGGCAGGAAAATATTCAATAGAAGTTCTGTGGTGAATTCCACGTTGAATTGGCTGCTGGCACGGCAGGCTGAGATGGCAGGTGAGTAGCAGGTAATCGAGGAATGAACGAGCACACAGGCAAACACGCAAGGCAAGCAAGCACCTTATGCACCTGTTTAGCCCTTTTATAGGATAATGGCCGAGGCTAATGGTCTCATTAGCCACATTATCACCCAATCACCTTTGGCAATCACCCAGAGATATTCAAAAAAGTAAGAACCCACAGGCTGTTCTCTTCCAAAAATGGGGAGTGCATATGCCTTGCATGCGACAGGAGTGTGGTCTTATGAACCCCTCTTGTGCGACTGGACCAAACCAAATTAGGTTGTCAGGGTTTCTTTGCCCTGTTTTCCCGCCACTGGCTGCAATACAGAAAGCCAGGTAAACACAAGCCCATTCTGTGACCCTTGGGACTCTCCATCACGCCAGCTAAAAACCATCTCCCACACAAGCCATGAGATGAGTAGAGGTGTGCACTCTTCCTGAAGAAGTGAAGGGAGGAAAGGCAGGAGGAGAAGAGAGTGGTATCAGCCAGGCTTATGAGCAATGCCTTATATTTGAAAGAGGAATAGAATAACATTATAATATCCCAGGATGACCAGGTCCATCCCCTGGGACAGGACTTGGTCTCTGTAGTTTGCTTAAGAGACCCTAGCCCTATGCCCCCAAACTACCACATTTTGACTTGCTGTAGATGCTACTGAACCTTTGCCACTCTATTTTGAATCTGCTGGACTGGGTACTTTAGTGGGTATGGTCAGTTATGCACATGTACCACATTACTTTATGCTGGTTCATCATAAAAAGAATTTCATAAAAAGAATAGTAATCACAAACTGAGTTCTAATTTTTTTTTTTCCTCTGTCTGTCTCTAAATGGGAATCTAATTTAGACTTTGCACATGTTTTGGAAAAAAAAAAGCAAAAGAAAAAGGTGGGTTTTTTTCTGGGTGAAAGTATCTTTAGAAATCCTTTATCTGTCTCTTACCATAGAAAACACATAAATGTAAAAAAAAAAAAAAATCAAGGTGTAGCTATGGGGAAACTTGAAAGTTTCAAGAACCAAGTAGAATATATATTCATCAGCTTGGAAATGAGAAGACAACTACAGTGATCACTTTTTTTTTTTTTTTTTTTTTTTTTTTAATCTACTGATCAAAACAGATGAAGGAATGTCCCTAAAACCCAAAAATAAATATTTACAAGCAGCTCATATTTTCCTCCAAAGTTAGAGCATGTATTTTTGAAAGCCACCTATTTTTATATATAAAGAATCCTGATAGTATAGATCTCACTGAATTTTAGATATACTTTTCCAGTAGAGAGCTATCCCTCATTGTGAAAACTTCACACTATTTCTAGTAGGACTGCCTCTGGCTTCTCGTCTGACTATTGGATTTCATTATGTCTTTTTATGATAAATTGAAAAACCTGTCATCATTATTTCATTTGTCATTGCTGAGGAATCCCTTTGTAGTTCACGTGCACTTCAGCTGGGAATTATACACATAGGAGGGAGAAAACTACAACAATCACTCATCACACTGCATGACAGCTCATCTTGGCCAAATTTAATGGCCGGATACTAGAAAAGCTTGTTAATTAAAAAATAAAAATAAAAACTGACAAAAGGCCTTGAAAGGGCATCTAAGTAGTAGTATGGTAATTAAACTAAACACTTGCAGAAAGAAAGTAGTACCTAAATGTTATAAAAGCATGAGAACTTGTCCCATTCCCCTAAATTTCAACATTAGAGAATGTTAGTTAAAATGATTGTAGACTAATGAAATTGTAGTTCTTGATATGCATGTACATATATATATATATTAAAATTTCTCACTTTTTGTTATCTACCAATAGCACACAACTCATGCACTCTTAAATCTCTATCAGGTGTTTTAATGTTTATTTTATAGCATGATCATGCAGCTTACCAGAGAAAAATCCGTATTTGAAGATGTGCTAGTTTGAGCCTAGCTAGCGTGTTTTGGTGAGAAGAACTAGATGATAGGCTGTAAAATGAAAACAATGGTGTCTACTTCCCTCACAGTCTTGCTGAGATGTATACAAAAGAAGAAAGGCAAAACAAAGATTACTTCACTTGCTTCTTCTCCTCGCTGGGGAACTTTGCCTGCTGGGGAGCTCGTGGCTGCTGGCTGGACTCCATCTTGCTTTCTAACCTCACCCTCCTTTGCTTGGCTGCTTCACCTTGCTTTTAACCCTTTTGGCCGAACCTCCATTCTTCCTTAGGACTGGGGTAAGGTTGAGAGGGGTAGGGGGAAGGTGAGGGGTGGTTGAGAGCCCCTCCTGGGGACTCAGGTTTCTGGGAGGGGAATTGTGTTTGTATTACCTTTTTTCCCTTATATATTTCTGTATATAACTGTATATACTGTAAATATCTGCTTGTAAATTGTGCCAGCTGTAAATATAAGCTTCATTCAAATTTCCAGAGCCGACTGAGTCTAGTCTGGGTGATTTCTAAAAGTGTGGGGGGCGGGGGACGCCCAAACCATCACAGAAGAAAACATCGATTGAGAGAAAATGGAATAAAATGTTTTTCCTAGACTAACTCTGCACTGGATCTTTGTGATTCATTATGGCCAGCCTCCTCCCTTGAAAAATATCAAACAAAAATACTGTATTGTGATCCCAACTGCCTTAGCAAATACAAAATATTATGAAATACTTTTGATAGAAAATAAAATACATGAACTACATTAATAGTGAGGTTTCAATGAGACAGTTAGAATTCTCTGAAGTTCTTTGCTGGCAAACTGAAGGTGAGAGAAAGTGGTAATACAATATCAATAATTATTGAGCATGACAAGTTGAAAATTGTTTTTTATTTAACATCAATCAGTCAGTCTTAAAAGTTCAAGGCTTAAGTTAGTTATTAAGAGATTTATCCACATTAAGCCATACAGCTGTCAAATATGGCTGCCTGTCAAATGTTTTTCTGAAGCAGGGACAGTCAGCTACACTGCATACAGAATTTCAATGAGAAAATGCCCTTAATAAGCCGCAAGAGTTCCACTGTGCTCTATCTAAGGGTGTGAAAGGAGTTTGGAGAATTACTGAAATTACAGATGCCAAAAGGCAAAGTTTGTACATTTGAGTTTCACTGAAGTAAAGATAAGTGAGAGTTTTAACATATATATCTGTATATGTGTGTGTGTAAAAATATCTGAAGTCTACTGACATTGTCAAGGTCAAAAGTATTGACTCTTCTGGACCAAATTATTCTTTCCTGATCGCCACCTCCTCTCTACAATAAATAGAGTTGTAAGTTATTGTTGTGGCCGTTTGAGCTAGATTTCTAGCTCAAACGTAGGGGAGAGGTGAACATTCTAGGGATAGGCCATATAATGGCAACAATGGATAAGTTAATACAATTTCATTGGAACATCAAGAGCTTTATGTCTAGAAGCACAGCTTGTATCTTCCCCTTGCTGCTTCTGCTGCTTCAGATATGCCTGCTATCTTTCCCCGCTGCTGTTTTGGCTGCTGCTGCTTGTTATAGAGGAGTTTGAATCTGGGTTTGGGGTAAGATACAATGAGACTGATGTGAAGGTTATTGAGGTTATTGAATAATTTATTAATATATGCAAAGAGACCTTTCCCCCAAACTTATATACAACTAACACACACAAATTCTTTGATGCAGTTGGTAAAACTATTTTGCAGAATGTCTATATACAACCAAATTAAGCAATTTGTTAAAGGTTTTAGTAATGTTTCTGATTAGAGAGTCTTGTGGCATAAACTGCCACTGGTAAAGTTAATGAAATTCTTTAGTGAACTAAAGGGAGTTCAAATACTCAGTAGTTGGAAGTATAAATATCTGCGTTCCCAAAATATATATAGTGAAAGCCACGTGGTTGATTTCACGTGGAGCTGCTAGTTCAATTCAAATTGGGGGATGTCATCTGAGAAGTTTTCAGGGGCACAAGAGAGGTCTTCTGTTGCTTTCAGGATGTCATTGTGTGGTCAGCCACCTGGGCAAAGCAGGGTTCCAGGTTTGCGGGCTGGAGCAGTCCGATTGAGTGCTGTGTACAGCAAGGAGGCAGCCCTCAGGCTGGCACGGCAGGCTGAAATGGCAGGCCGGCCAGGAATGCATAGCTCAATCGTTTGCTGGATCGATGCAAAGTGTCATGGAACATAGAAGTACGTAAAGGAAACAAAAGTAGTAGCACCAGGCAGCGGGCAGGCAGGGAGAGGTAAGAAGTGAGCAGTAAGCAGAGAACAGAGAGAGTCTTGTTTACCTGGATTGCCCTATTTATCAGACGTGGGCCGAGATTAATGGTCCTTTGGCCATGATATCATCCAATCGGCTTTTGGCAGTTGGCCAAAACACATCAAATTAGGAAGGGTCCACAGATCTGGTTCCCCCAAACACGGGAAGAGCATGGGCCTTGCACCTGGTGGGCCATAAGCTAGGCTCATGGGCCTATACAACTGCATTACACAACCTGGGCCCTGAGCAGGCCAGACTTTATGGCATCAGGTTCATTGTTTCCTTTTTGTGCTCGTTTGTGTCTGCTTAATGTGTTTACCTCTGGTGTGGGCAGAAAAACATGTCCAAGCAAGACAAAGCATGTATAAGCCTACATTTTGGCCCTATGGGCCCTCCACAACACTGCTTTTGCTGCTTTGCCACCACTTGACCCCTTCCCCATCTTTGTTAAGGTTATTATATTTCTCTAGTAGTTTATTTCTTCTTATACTTTTATATTTAAACTATAAGAAATACAATTTCATTTTTCCCTAACTTTAAAAAAAAAAAAAAAAATCTGTGTTGTGGTGAGTTTTTTCTACTGGGGGAT
Source organism: Tricholaema leucomelas (assembly GCA_013400475.1). Lineage (NCBI taxonomy): Eukaryota > Metazoa > Chordata > Aves > Piciformes > Lybiidae > Tricholaema lacrymosa > Tricholaema leucomelas. The sequence continues at coordinate 23,539 of WAAF01018394.1, read as the reverse complement.
GGATCCACACTAACCTGGGACAGTACTCATGCACTCAGAGTGGGCAAGGTTACTCCCTTTGGTCTTTGCTATGTTGTTCAAGTCCTCAAAACCTCACCACATGGTATAATCCAGACTTTCTCCACACACTTCTTAACACATTACAGTCTACTGATAACTAAATTTCTGAATCTCACAGAAGAACCTAATAATTACACTGATGCCCATAGCCACTGTAGTGGCCTGCATTCAACAGGGAGATACACGGAACTGTTCTGATGACCAGCTATTCAAAGTAGTAAAGAAGAGGGGCAGACTGTGTGAAAATGCTGAAAGGTATTATGATTGCACCATAAAGCAAATTGCACAAATAGAACAACAGGTTCAGACTCAACCGTTACCATTAAGGAGTAAGATATTTGAATTAACTGACTTCCTGCTAACTGTTACCTGAAAACCCTCCTGCTACCTAGTCTGGGTAAGCCACAGCACCAGCTGAGTAGCAAACAGATGCTTAAAGAGTTGAAGTTGAAATATGCCTGCCCTTTTGAGCCCAAGACTTGGCTTTGCCTGCAAGTTACATAGTTTAACTGCTGAAGTTCCTGTAAAGCCCTTCTTTGGTTAGGCTGCACACAGTATATGGACTAGAACTAGGAATGGTAATTTAGATGCAGCATCATTGCTCTGTCCTGAGATGACATCAACTCTTTCTAATATAAACAATGTGTCCCTCAATGATTTACTGTGTCCAAAGTCCATTTCCTTAGTTCTTAGATATATGATGGACATGTTAACAATTGGTTAAGAGTTATTTTATTATTGGTTAAGACTTATTTTTATTCAAAACCAAACTTTATTAAATCTGTGACCTGTTAGTTGGACAATTCAGATCACATTTCAAAATTCAGATCACCTTTTCCTCCTATTATCTGGCTATCTGTCAATCACAGTGATACCCTTTGCCACTTCACAAACATTAAAATATGAGATGAAAGAGAAAAGAGACTAGAAATACTATACCTGAAAAGAGAAGTAAAATTAGTCAGTTCACCATATCTCAAGTATCTCAGGGAATAGTTGAGTGTATCTTGTGATTTTGGAGAAAACACTTGAAGGAAAGCCTAACAGGTTTTATTGAAGGAAAAGAAACTTCTCATACTCTACAAAACTAATCAAAAGTCCCAATTCATGTGATACACAGCCTCTCTTATTTGTTATAAGCTAATAAAAAGCAGGTGACAGTTGCAAGAAAAGCAACTTGCCCAGACAAGCAGATTGAGGAAGATTTTGTGCTGAAGAGTGTGATGGTTTGGGTGTTCTCCACCTCCCCACTCTTTAGAAATCACTCATGTTGGGGCTCTGGCTGTACTGCATGATTATAAAGAAGACAGATCAGTTAAAGAATGAAGACACTGTGACTGTTACACAAGTGCCTACAGAGGCAGGATGTTCTCACAAAACAAGAGGATGTTCCCAGAAAAAAACAGCATACTTGTGATAAAAACAGAAGCAGGTGTCTGATAACCATAGCTACACGTAACGAGAGTGACTATTCCTTCTACCAATTATTACTCTACTTAAGTCGTATGATCAAGACAAATTAACCAATCATTGTATGCATGCTGGGTGGGTGGTTGCATGTACGGGGCTCTGAATCATATATAAGGCCTGTATTTTCCCTATTAAAGTTGGATTTGGATTTGCATCATATTGGTGTGTCGTCCTGTCCCGCTCGCACGGAACGCACGTGACACACTCAGACTAGAGTCAGCTGGCTCTGGAAATAAGAATGAAGCTTATATTTACAGCTAGCACAATATACAAGCAGATATTTACAGTATATAGTTATATACAGAATTAAAAAAGGTAAAAAGGTAATACAGAAACACAACACCACTCCCAGAAACCTGAGTCCTCAGGAGGGGCTCTCAACCACCCCTTCACCTTCCCCCTACCCTTCTCAATCTTATCCCAGTCCCAGGGAAGAATGGAGATTTGGCCAGAGGGTTAGGAAGCAAAGTGGACTAGAAAAGAAAATGGAGGGTGAGGTTAGAGATGCCACTCAGCCAGCAGCCCAAGTGAGAGTGGTTATCTATGTTTTCATTTCTTGTTCTTGTACGTCTCAGTAAGCCTATTAGTGAAGTAGACATCACCATTGTTTTCATTCCACAGCCTGTAATCTAGTTCTTCTCACCAAAACATTCTAGCTAGCTTCAAAGTAGCACAAAGAAAAATGAAGTAAGATTTACCAGTTGTTATGCATAAAACATGTGGCCACTATTCATGAGCACTCTTTATTTTAATGTTTACAGGGTGGTGAGACATTTAGGTCACCTTTAGTCTGAAGTTGGCATTTGCTTCACAATTAGATTAATGAACACTCAGGGAAGGCTCAACAAATGCTAGAATCCAGTGCTATTAAGACACTTTGGTGTCCATTAGCAGTCTGTTTTTTTGTCAGAGAAAACTGACTGTTTCATTGATGGCCATAGTGTGCATGCTTGTCTAGTTTGCCTTTACTTTTCTCCATGAGTACAAGAGCCTTCCCACATTTATTTCCTACATTCCATGTAATGACATAATCATCAAACCTTGGAAGGTATCTCACATGTGAAGAGGGTCAAGGGAACAATATTGCTGCAAGGTCCATAACCCTGATTGATTCCAGATAAGTTCAGTTAGTAGTGCAGTTTTCATACTCTCTGTATAGTAAATGACAAGCACCTCCAGAGAGAGATTCAGCTCTCAGATAAGGGCAGCTATTCTGCCTTTGACTGTTTTCTATTAGTAGCTATCTATGGACCTAAAAGTGATTCAGCACTCTGCTCTGGTAGAGAATTCTAATTTATATGTTAATATTGAAAGGCCTGGAATTCCCACTCAGATACTGTGAAGGAATCAGTGCTTCACCTTGACAATGCAGTATGTTTTTCCTAGAGTCATATGAGTTGCAGACAGTACAGTATCTAGAGAGCATTAACTATAGTAACATAAAACTGAGAAAAAGTATTAGCTCCTCAGACTGGTCTTGGTAGTGTGTGTCACTTTAGGGCAGACATTGAAGGAAGGCAGAAATAGAGGCATAGAAAGAAGGCATAGTAAAAAGCACTGTAGACTTTAAGGTAAATTACACGAAAATAACCAACATTTCTCTGATAAAAGTCCATAATTTTTCTGGATACAATACATTTACCTGTCTTTTCTTCTACATTAAACACATTAATTCTTTTGCTGTCTAGATTTTAATGTGGTGTTTTATTTGATACAATAAAATATATCTAGATGGACAAAAAGAAGATTTGGAACATGGAAACAGAACTGGTTAAAGAAAAAGATATTTGTCATCTCTCAAAATTTTATAAAAGACAGTGAGCAAAGCTGATGGAATGAAAGTAGTTGGAAAGAGGACAACTGGTGATCAGATTGGATGGTTTCAGTTAGGTATCTTATCACCCTGTTACATACAGTGAGAGAAATTAATTTAATGTATTTAATACCTTTTTTATAAAATAACAATGTTGGATGATATAAGTTAAACCTAGTAAAAATGACAACAAACAGTGGTAAGTTGGAACCAGGATCTATTTTGCAAAATGCTCTTAGAACACAGGATGATTTCTTGCCATTCCCACCATATATTAATACTTTTTTTCTTTTTTCTACAAAATCAAAATTAGTATCTTTTGAGTGATGATAATTAAGCCATGCTTCATTTCAGTAATCCTCTTTTGAAATGCATGATAGATAGTTTTGAAATGTATTGTAGCAGGATTGCAAATGGGGTTTTATTCTTTCCTCTTTTTGATAATCACTTGAAAACTAAACAGATTATATAAATATTATAAACAGTATAGTTGCTTGAAACAGTAAACATACTGGACTTAGTGACTTCAGAGATCTCTCTGAGATTCATATTCCAAGAAGTATGTGTGCATGTGTGTTGTGGAGGGGAAAAATCAATTGATGTGAGATGATATTCTATAAAAATTATAATTTATTAATTTTAATATTCTGAACTCTCACCACCCCCAACCACTGAATTTTAATATTAGTATTTGTTCATTAACACAGTTATGAAAGACATTCTAGGAATAACATCAAACAGTAACTTGTTAATAACTAGCAAACATTCAAACAATAAACAGAGAGAATCCCCGTGGTCAATATGCTGCCTGGGGACAATAGGCCGTTTGTCCAGTTGATGGGCCCAGGCTCTTTCTGCTCTATGGCAGAAAGCAGTAGAGAATTACAGAGGCATTAAAACATTTACTCACATATTATTAATTATCAATCACCCTCTGGGGCTACATCACAGCCTACACAAGTGTCCAATCTTCAGGGAACTCTGCCTGCGGACGTGGAGGCTGAGTCTTCTGGACGATCTGTGTATGTGTCCAGGAATTCTTAGGCAGGACCTTCAGGTGCAGAAGACAGGATGTCGTGCAGTCTCAGCATGATGTCACGCTGACCACACAGGCCAATTCTGTGCAGACAATCCAGGGTCTGCTCCTGGTAACTTGCAGCAGTGGAGTCTACCAGGCAATAATAAGGCAGCGGGTGTGCAATAGTGTGCATGGCTGCACGGGAGACTGAGCTCCGTAGAATCAGGCAATACAGGCAAATAGCATCAAGCAGTGAGCCAAATAATGACAGCGAGCAAGCAGGCAAGCAAGCAAGCAAGCAGATAGGCAAGCAGGCACTTTGTTTACCTGTGCATCTCCTATTTATCAGACGTGGGCCGTGATTAATTGCCCCTTGGCCACTAGAATGACCAAGCAGCTTGGCAGTTAACCAAAGCATACCGTAATAGGCAAGGGCCACAGGCCAGCTCTTCCAAATATGGGGGGAGCATGGGCCTTGCAACCGGTGGGCCATAAGCTAGTGTCACGGAGGGGATTCTGCTGCCTATGCCAATTGTGGTGGAGGGGAGAAATTAATTGGTGCGAGAGGATATTTTATAAAAATACATAAATTATTAACTTTAATATTCTGAACTCTCGCCACCCCCAACCACTGAATTTTAATATTAATATTTGTTCATTAACATGGTTATGAAAGACATTCTAGGAATAATATCAAACAGTAACTTGTTAATAACTAGCAAACATTCAAACTACAAACAGAGAGAGGAATTTCCCTGTGGCCAAATGCCGCTTGGGGTCAATATGCTGTTTCCCCAGAAGATGGGCTCAAGCTCTTTCTGCTCTACGGCAGAAGGCAATAGAGAATTACAGAGGCATTAAAGCATTTACTCACAAATTCTTATTAATTATCAGTCATGCTCTGGGGCTACGTCACAGCCTATACAAGTGTCCAGTGACTTCAGGGAACTCTGTGGATGCCAAGGCTGGAATCCTCCTGGGTTCAGGGGAAATTAGACAGTCTCTGACCTTGTCCTCCTGGCTTCTTCTGGGAGATCTGTCCAGGGATTCTTAGGCAGGACCTTCAGGTGCAGAGGCAGGATGTCATGAAGTCTCAGCACGGTTTCACGCTGACCATACAGGCTGATTGCGTGCAGACAAGTGGAATCTGCTCCTGGTAACTCGGCAGCAGTGGCGCTTACCAGGCAGTAATAAGGCAGCGGGCGTGCAATAGTGTGCATGGCTGCACGGGAGACTGAGCTCCGTATATAAAGGCAGGCAATACAGGATCTAGTCCTGGTAACTCACCACAGTGGCATGCAGGTGTGCATGGCTGCACGGGAGACTGAGCTCCGTATATAAAGGCAGGCAATACAGGATCTAGTCCTGGTAACTCACCACAATGGCATGCAGGTGTGCACAGCTGGCTGGGAGCCCATGGGAGACTTTGCCTCCATAGAGAAAGGCAGGCATTAGGGTGAGCACTGCGGGTGAGTAGGCCAGCAGGCAAGCAGGCAGACAGGCAGGCAAAAGCAGAAGAGAAAAAGCAAGAGTAAGTTGTTTATCTGTGTACCTCTATTTCTCAAATGTGGACTGAGATTAATGGCCCTTTGGCCACCAAAATGACCAATCAGGTTGGCAGTTACCATAATAGGCAAAATCCACAATCCTGGACCTCCCAAATATGGGGATCACATGGGCCTAGCATCTGGTAAATATGAGCTGGGTGTGTCAGGCTTATACAACCACTTACACAGCCACGGTGCTCAACCTGGACCCTGGGCAGACCAGACTTTATGGCACCAGGCCTATTGTGTTTCTTTGTGCTTGTTTATGTGTTTACCTCTGGTTTGGGCAGAAAAACATGTCCAGGCAAGGCAAAGCATGTATAAGCCTATTTTGGGCCTATGGGCCCTCCATGACAATGTGCTACTACGGATACTGTGCTGTGATTCAAAAATTTTATTGAATAATTTCTAAAATGCATATGGGAAATATCTGATATATTACTCAAGGTTTTTCAAGGATTTTTATATTTCCCAATTTAGGGACATTTTCTTGGTGTCCTCTGTCAATTTTCTGTTTACTTAGAGATGAGGGAAAAATTTCTTTTCCTCAACCCAATGTCACCCTTTTCTAAAAGTTAATTGTTTTGCTGTTACTGAATTGAGTTTGAATAATAAAACGGTGTCTGAACGTTCTTAAAAAAAGGGAAAACAAAATACAAAAAGACAGTACTAAAATGTTGTATATGTATTCCACAGTATATATTATCTTAGTATAAGTATACTTCTTTTAATCAAAACATGACATAGTGAGCAAATCCAAATGGATATGTGGAAAATGTAATCCTACAAGCTGTCAGAATCACAAATAGAAAAGATAAATTTTAAAGACAGGGAAGCAAATATACTCAATGTGAGAAAGGTTACTGGTGAAAGGACTAATCTGACTTTTTAGAAGAGCATGGAAGAGCTATTACATATTGACCTTAGAATGTGTCACCGGTTGTTTTTCAGAAAAGCAGTACCATGTCCTAACAGTCTTTATGCTTTCCAGCAACAAAACTCAAATATCTAGCTTGTCATCTCTGCAACTTTGCCCTTTACATACTGAGCTTCTGGGTGAATATGCTTATCACGACAGATTTTCTTACTGCTTTTGGCTAAGAAGTCAACAACAAATCCATGTTATCTTAGCATTTCTTTTTCTTTCTGAGGACAATGAGACCCATTTTACTTCACACAACAGGACTCCAACCTTGTTTCACATTAAGAAGCAAATTTTGCACCTGCAAATTTAGATGCAAAGTAGATTTGCTTAATGACTACTATGTAGTCTGAACGCATAATGTTGTGGAGGGCCTGTAGGCCCGAAAATAGGCTTATTTATGCCTTACCTTGCCTAGACATGTTTTTCTGCCTAAACCAGAGGTAAACACATTAAATGGATAAACAAGCACAAAAGGGGCACAATAGGCCTGGTGCCATAAAGTCTGGCCTGCCCAGGACCTCCTGATTATATAATGTGGTTGTAAACATGTTGTGTAACCCCCCACATGCCTAGCTCGTGTCTGCCTAATGATAGCCTGTGTGTTCACCATATTTGGAGGTCCAGGCAAGTGGTTTTAGCCTGTTATGGTATTGTTTGGCTGACTGCCATAACCTGATTGGTCATTGTGGTGTCCAAAAGGCCATTAATCTCAGCCCACATTTGATAAATAGAGCTACACAGGTAAATAATGTGCTCTCTCACAATCGCTCACGCTCAGGCCCCATGCTTGGGCCCCCCTGCTCATGATCTCTCACATTCAGGCACACTTGCTGATTATTAGATTCAGACTCACCAGCACTGCTTATGCCTATTGCTTTGCTTATGAAGATAGAATCTCCCATAGCCTCCCAGCCAGCTGTGCACACCTGCACGTCACTGCGGTGAGTTATCAGGACCAGATCCTGTACTGCCTGCCTTTATCTATGGAGCTCAGATTCAGTGCAGCAGCCGTGCACCCTTTTGTATGCCCACTGCCTTGTCACTGCCTGGTAAGCGCTACTGCTGCCGAGGTACCAGGAAGTAGACCCTGGATTGTCTACCCCCGATTGGCTTGCCAGTGAGCGTAAGACTGTGCACCTTATTGTATGCCCGCTGCCTTATCATTTCCTGGTAAACGCCACTGCCGCCAAGTCACCAGGAAGCAGACTCCACTTGTCTGCACATGATCAGCCTGCTAGCCAGCATGAAAACCATGTCCAGACTGCATGGCATCCTACTCCTGCACCTAAGGTCCTGCCAACAGTCCCCGGACAGAGCGTCTATGAGAAGCCAGGAGACAAGGGCAGAGTTTGCATCCTTCACCAGAAGACCAAGGTCAGAGACTGTTATCTTCCCAGAATCCAAGAAGATTCTCCTTCCCCCAGAAGCTGGGAGGATTCCAGCCTCAAAATCCACGGGCAAAGACTCCCCTGAAGTTTGGACACTAGTAATAGGCTGTGACATAGTCCCGGAGGGTGATTATTGATAATAAATAAGAATTGTGAGTAAATGCTTTAATGCCTCTGTAATATCTATTGCCTCCTGCCTTGCTTTCAGCCCACTCTGCCTTGGGGAAAGTCCCCTCTCTGTTTATAGTTTGAATGTATGCTAGTTATTAATAAGTTATAGTGTGGTATCAATCCTAGAATGTCTCCATGACCGTGTAGAATCTTTTTAATATCAAATACAGTGGTTGGGGGTGGTGAAAGTTCAGAATATTGAAGTTAATAAATATATATTTTTATAAATATCCTCTTGCATCAATTAATTTCTCTCCTCTGCCACAATCGGTGTAGGCGGTAGAATCCCCCTCTGTGACACATAAAAATAAAATAAATCTATTTTATCAGTAAGAGGTGCAACCAAAATTTACTCTTCTTTCAGTATATCTGAATTACAGCAAGTCTTCAAATAGAAAGACTATTAAAGAAAAGTAGAAGTACTACAATAAATAGCATTCCAGACAGCCTAGGTTCCAGCTGTCTTGTCTTTATTTGCCAGTCCCCGCAACTAGTTTTCTGTTTGTCTAAAATCCTGAGAAACACACATACAGTACAAAGAAAAGCATGACTGCTTATCTCTGGAGCTAGTCTGTGAAACACACGTATAATTTTACAGACAAAAATATTTTTTGCCTGAATAGAGATGTGAAATTACAGGCTTTTGATTTCAGAAAGAAGAGACTACTAAGTAACTTGTGATTCAGATTCTGTTTGCCTAAGCACTGTAGCCAATGTTAATTGAAAGAGTGGATACTATTTGACAACACCGTAGGAAATTTGGCTTGATTTTAGGTGAAGAGGGAGTATATGGTAGTATTTATTTTGCATGAGGTAATCTGTATAAAATTACCCAACCTTATCCAGATGACACTTTCACTGTTACTTTTCTGGCATTGCTGCCTCTGTTTCTGTCACTTCTTCAGCTCCCCAGAGCAACTGCAATTATTACAACAATTGCAATTTCTCTCACAACAACACCAATCATTGTGCACACCCCACATGCCATGTTCAGCATTAGGGGTGCCCTGCCTCCAGCCAGGAGGAGGAAAGGGATAGAGGAGAGAACCGAATCGATTGGAATGTATTCATTAGGTGGAATTTGTCTCCTCCTGGGCTAGAATTGCCTCGCAGGAGGTGGGCGTCTGTTCCTGATTGCAGAAACATGCACCCACTCAGATGATGCAGGAATGGTATCCTTTACCAGATTGGAAATGTTTTTAAGATCCTCCTTCAGTTCTTTCATGCCATCTTTAATGCCTTCCTTGATGCCATCTTTGATGCTATCTTTAATCTCTGTACCTAGAGTTTTTATGGCACAGATTATGGCAGAATGTGATAAGCTATCCTCGATCTGCCTTAGCTGGTCAGTGAATTCACCAACAGTGAAAGACCTTCCATTATCACTCCTTGATAGAAACTTGTTAGCCAAGATGTTAGCACAGGATGAAGGAGCAAGCTTGATAAGCTTCTTCATGAGACCTGTTCCAAGAGGAATGTCATCAGGCTCATGAGTGCCATCATCTCCATAGAGCACTTGCTTCACAGTAAACTCCTTCAGAAGCTTAATTCCCTGCTCAAGGCTGTTCCAATTCTTGGCTGCCCATGGCAGATCATCTCGGGAAGGATATCTCATAGCCACAGCCAACAGGAGGCGCGTCCACAAGCTAACCTTACCAAGAGGACTTGCTAGGTATTTGTCCACTCCACTCTCCTTGGTGAGTGGTCCTAGCTGCTTGGCAGACTTGTCTCCTACCTGCAGGGCATTGGAACCAATAGTACGGCATTTCACTAGCCAGCTTAGGATTGGCTCTCCTGATTCCCTTGAGTACTCCTTTCTAACTTTCCTGACCTCTCTGAGAGGATCGCTGGAATCCTGGATGTCATCCTCCTCCTCTTCCTCATGTTGGTCTGGCTGTCCCTGGCCTAGAAACAGGTATTTGAGATGATTGCAGCAGGCTACAGATTAATACCAAATACAAGTTTCCTTTCTTTCAATAAAAATGGTGGAAGGAACAAAAAGCCATTGCATTTTGAGGACCTGTTGTAAAGGGGTTTAATTTACATTTTGGGGAGATCCGAGGCCGATTTGATTGTAATTAAATAATTTATTAATATATAAAAAAAATTTCCCCAAACTTATATACAATAAACCCACACAAATTCTTTGTACACTGTTAGTGAAGTCACTCTACAGAATGTCTATTTACAGTTGAATTAAACAATTTGGTATAGGTTTTAGAGAAGCTCCAATTGCTCAAATCAGAGAGACTTGTGGCAGAAAGTGCCACTGGTGGAGTCAATAAAGGTCCTTTGCAACTTGAATAAGAGAGTTTAAGTACTCACAAATCAGAGTTTTGGTATCTGTGGTCCCCAAAATGAGGTGAAGGCAGGCACGGAGTTGATCCCCGTGGGGTTAACAGTTCTTGGGGTTCTGGGATGCGCTGTCTGAGCAGATCAGGCTGAATCGCTGCAGGTCGTCATGGGACAAAGGCAGCAGCCTCAGGCAGAAGTCAGACGGGTGGAGAATAGAAAGGGTGGCGAAAGCCGAAAACAGGAGGCAACAGGCAAAAGCCAAAGGCAAAAGGAAGGTCCCGAAGGCAAAGGAGGTGATGTCCCAAAGGCAAAGGAGGGTGCCTTGTTTACTTAGATTGCCCCATTTATAAGCAATGTATGGAGATTGATGGGTTTGTCGGCCATAGCACTGTCCAATAGGCTTCTGTCGTCAGGCAGGGACATACCAAATTTGGGAAGGTCCACAGGTCCTGTACCCCCAAATATGGAAAGATCACAAGCAAGCCACACGCCCAAAGCGTGAGCTTATGCAACGTGACTACCCTGTGGGCTCTGAGCAGCCAGAGTGGCGCCAAGCCCACTGTCCCCACAATGTGCCTTCATCGTGTTTACTTTCTGTCTGGGGTAGGCGAGCATGTCCAGACAGGGCAAAAACAAAGCGAGGAATAGAAAGAAGCCCATTTTCAGGCCTACAGCCCCTCCATGACAGACCACATCAGGTGATCTGGAAATAAGTATCACATGGTTAGGAATAATGAAAACTTAAAAAAAAAAAAATAAAAATCAAAGACCAAAACAACAGCCCCAAGCAAACTCAAGTATTAGAGCTTTGCTTTTCCTTGTTGCCTTGGCTATTCTAAACAAAATTAAGTGACTTCAGGTTGTATGAAATGAAATCACAGGTCTTACTTGGCCCATCAGTTCCTCATCCCAGTGACAGATAATGACTTGTCTTCACCATTCTCAAAGTAATATTTTCACTTCACAGTATAAATTCAGCAAAGTCATAGATGGAAACAGAGTGTAAAAAATTAGGTGAGATTCAGTCACATTGAATAAATCAGATTGTGAGTATCTGGCTCATTCATTTGGCAAATGTATAAGACAGCAGAGAATTTGAGACCTATTTTTCACTGTATAAGATGGCAGAGAATTTAAGACCTATTTTTCACCATTACTAGCTGCATTGAAACCAAAACAAAGACATATTACAGCAGGGTTAAATACATCACTGCTGTGACTACAGGGGAACTGCAGTGTTATTTCCTCATGCAACTAAAATAATCACAGCTACCAAGAAATTTCAAGCCTTTTTGGTTACCTCTCCTGGTTAGAATATATTGTTTTAGTTACTGGTGAGCAGAACTAAGCTGAGCATTTGTGCATTGTCCAGTCAGCACTACCTTCCAGTGCACAGATTTCCAACCTTTCCAGAGTACATTCTTCTTTTTGATTGTATTATCTCACTGCTTATCACTCACAATCCGAATTTCCCCTTTGATTCAATTGCGCAGCAACAGCTGTTCATATTTTGTGAGCCATCTTGGCTTTATGTTAATTTGTAGGCTTATTTAAACAATAACAACAAAAAAACCAACACCCAAAACAAAAGACACTCCAGTGGTATTTTCTATTGTTCTTACCCTGGTTTTCTTGTGGTCTAGGATCATAACCTGGTCTGTCCTTACTGTAGATCCATGGCACAAATTGTTCTGTTACCTTCCAGATTGTTCATTTGGATCTATAATAAATGACAGCACATTGACAAAGTTCAGATGTGAGATAGAGAACAGTTTTCCTAGCTTTGTGATTATTGATTAGTTAAACTTCACTATCCTATCCATGCCTCATCCTCACAGTGAAGAACTGGATCAAGACAATTTACTTTTTCCAGTTGATTACTGTGGAGGAATACTTATCTGATAGAGCCAAGGGACTGATGGCTGTGAGCAACCCATGCTTTGGGAATGCCAGCTAGCAATGACCTTGGACTGTCCTTGGCTGTAAGAAATGAGGAAGAAAAAGTGTCTACGTGACTACAAAATGGTACAAGACAGATGCTGAAGCAGGATGTGAAACCACAAGGCTAACCGCAGAAGACAAGGCTGATCTTTAGGGAAAGAATCAATCAGAATTAATGTAAACAAGTTAGCTTCCCTGATGGTTATAAATTGATACTTAAGATAAGTAAACTTTGAGCAATGACCTAACCATATTGGTGTTGTGTCATTTCTCCACGGTGCTCTCTCCAACTGATTACTTGTTGGAGAGCGTCATCCAAAGTTTTCTGCTCATCACAACAGTAGTGTAACAACTTCACCACCCCCCCCCCACCAAAAATAGTCTCTTTCACCTGAAATGCCAATGTTCACCCATATAATTCCACTGAGCTGCTGTTTCTCTGCAACTTATTAAGAGGCACCTTAGGCTGCATATGGAGTAAACAAGATCTAATGTTAACACAATTGGTTTTTTTTTCTTAGTAGGTGCATGCTTCAACATGCCATAATCATTGATTTGAATGTTGAAAGACAACACAATTATCAGGAGCAGATATTGTGACTACAACTGAACAAGTATCTTTTCCTGAGTAATAATTTTTTCTTCTTCTTCCCTTGAACATTTCTATTTTCCTATGACTAATTTTGGATACAAGAATAACTGACAGATTCAACATTACTTTTTTTAACATCTACTGACAGTTACCTCAACATACTATCCTACAGACTGGAAAATCTGTTAATGGCCAGCTGGAAGAAGAGTCTATTTTGGAGATATACTCTATTTGATAGGATTTGGTATTCTCTACATTAATAACTCATGATCAGAATCTGTCCAAAACACCAATGAAAGACAAAATGAAGTCTAGAAAGATTTTTCAAAATTGATGTGGTTTTATTTTATTGTTTGTTTGTTGTTGGGTTTTTTTTGTGGGTTTTTTTTGGTTTTTTGTTTTTTTTAAGCAATCAAAGATGTTAAGTGACAAAAAGATACCTTGATACCTTGTATGAGCACCTATGTAAGGGGTATGGAAGAAAAGTAAGATCTTCCTTCTACAAATACATCTCATAGCAAAGTCACAGAATGGTAGGGATTGCAAGAGACCTTCAGAGGTCATCAACTCCAACATCCCTTCCAAAACACATTCACCTAAAGAAGGGCACATGGGAACATTTCCACATGCATTTTGAACATCTCCAGAGATGGACACTCCACCACCTCTCTGGGCAGCCTGTTCCAGTGCTCCATTACCCCTAAAGAAGTTCCTCCTTATGTTTAGATGGAACTTCTTATGTTCAACTTTGTGCCTGTTAGTCTTTGTCCTTTCACCAGGTGTCACTTAGAAGACAGTAGTCTCATCATCACTCATCTCCATCATCTGTACAGGAAGAAAGCTGCAGCACCACCTTTACTACAGCACTAGAAACACAGCTTTTCTCCATGTGATAGAAGCTCTTAAAGTACACCAACCTAATGAACAAGATGTATCACTTCAGAAAATATTTAAACAGCATTTATCTTGCTGTGGTATAGAAATAAAAGATCCAAACAAAACAAACCCTATAAATAGGTGTAATAAATTTAATCTGTTTTACTGGAATAGCTAGAAATAGTAAGCAAGCTTCTGCTTGTCGTGGAGGGGGATTCTGCCACCTATGCCTATTTGTGGCGAAGGGGAGAAATTAGTTGGTGCGAGATAATTATGTATAAAAATATATATTTATTAAACTCAATATTCTGAACTCTCAGTACCCCCAACCACTATATTAATATTAAATAGGATTCTAGTCACGGTTATGGGTGGACCTTATGGGAATAATAACACAATATGGCTTATTAATAACTATATTACAATAACTAGCATACAACTATAAACAGACTATTAACAGAGAGAGGAGTTTTCCCCGCAGCAAGTACCGCTTTGGGGTCAATATACCATTTGCCCAGCAAAGTGGGCTGAAATTCTTTCTGCTCTATGGCAGGAGACTACAAATATTAGAGAGGTATTAAAGCTTTTAGTCACAATTCTGATTAATCATCAATAATCATTAATCACCCTCCGGGGCTATGTCAATAGCCTATTTATCTAGGAGTGTCCAAACCTCAGGGGAACTTTGGCCATGGACTTAGAGGCTGGAAATCTTCCCAGCTTGAGGTGAAATGAATAATCCTCCCGGCTTCTGGGGAGAGGATGCAATCATCCCAGCTATCTAGGGAAATGACTCTTCCCAGCTGTCTGGGGAAATTATAGTCTCTGACCTTGTTCTCCTGGCTCCTTCTGGGTTCTTTGTCCAGGGACTGGTCAGGGGACTGCTGGCAGGACCTCTGGTGCAGAAGAAGGGATGCCGTGCAGTCTGAGCATGGTCCTCATGCTGGCTGGCAGGCTGATCACATGTGCAGACAAGAGGGTCTGCTCCTGGTATCTCAGCAGCAATGGCTTTTACCAGATAATGAAGGCAGCGGGTGTGCAAGGTGTGCACGGCTGCCTGAGGAGTCTGAGTTCCTTGTAACATAATAACAGCATAAGCAAGTAGGCTGGTGAGTCTAAATAATAATAGTAACAAGGTGTGCCCAAATGTTAGCGATCGTAAGCAGGGGGGCCAGAGCATGGGGCTTAGGCGTGACTGTGAGCACGCTTGTGAAGTGAGTGCACGAGTCAGAGCTAGTGAGAGCTAGCAGAAGCTCAGGTAGAAGAAGCAATAGAGAAGAAGCAAGCAATGGAAGCAGCAAGCAAGAGCACGTGTGAGCTCCCATTTATGAACTGTGGGCCTGAGATCTGAGGCCGATTTGAAGGTTATTAAATAAATTATTAATATATACAAAGAGAATTTCCCCCAGACTTACGTACAGTTAACTCACACAAATTCTTTGTACACAGTTAGTGGAATTTCTTTACAGAATGCCTATTTACAGCCGAATTAAGCAACTTAGAAGAGGTTTGGAAATGTTCTGGTCAGAGAGTCTGGTGGCATAAAGTGCCGCTGGTAGAGTTAATTAAATTTCTTAGCAACTTGAATCAAGACAGTCTGAATACTCACTAATTGGAAGGTTCAGTACCTGTGGTCCCAAAACATATATATGGCGAAAACCACATAGTTGATTCTCATGGAGCTAACAGTTCAATTCAAATTGGGGCACACCATCTGAACGAATTCCACGGGCACAATCGGGCTGATGCAGTGGGCTGGAGCGGTGGCCGGCCAGGAATGCCTCGTTCAATCATCCACTGGATCAGTGCAGGGTGTTGTGAAACAAAGGGATCATGTGGAGCGAACAAAGGTAGTGGCCCCAGGCAGCAGGCAGACAGGGAGGTGAATGGAGAGGGTGGCAAGAGCCTCTTGTTTGCCTAGATTGCACTATTTATCAGATATGAGCCACAATTGATGGTCTGTTGGCCACAATACTGTCCAATAGGCTTCTGGCAGCAGGCCAAAACACGCCAAATAAGGAAGGGTCCACAGGTCTAGTACCCCCAAATATGGGGAGAGCATGAGTGAACCATACGCTAAGTGTGTGGGCTTATGCAACCTGTTTCTTAGACAGACCAGACTTTGGGGCACTGGGCCTATTGTGCCCCTAATGTTTGTTTAATGTGTTTGCCTCTGGTTTGGGCAGAAAAACAAGTTTGGGTAGGAAACCTTGTCCAGGCAAGGCAAGGCCCATGCAAGCTTATTTGGACCTATGGGAGCCTCCACTACACTGCTATAGATATAAGACCATAACAGCTGTTTTGTGGTGGTTTTTTTTTTTGGTTGGTTGGGGATTTTTTTGGTTGTGTTTATTTTTTTGGTTGTTTGTTTGTTTGGAGTTTTGGTTTAGGGTGGGGTTTTTTTTTGGTTGTTAGTTTGGTTTCTTGATGTTGTTTTGTTGGTTAGTTGGTTTGTTACCTTTTTGTTTTCTCTATGGCTTATCCAAAGTAAGATCTGCATTACTTACATAGAGCTCAAAGAATGCTGCATGCTGGTCCTACACGTAGTAGCAGTGGCTAGCTATAATTATGAAACACAAAGTCTTGAGTACTCAAAACACCTATGATAGACAATCACTGCTACTCCACAATGCTCTTCCCAAATGTCAACAGACACTTCGACATTTCCCACTCCAAAATTATGTTCAGCATCATATGTGTTAATATATTTCCTAAGATCACACTTTCTTGTGTAACCAAAATAACAAAAATAGTATGTTTTTAGATGTTTAAACTGTAACCATCTAAAAACACTTTGTACCAAAACCTGCACTAAGCACAAGGAAAAAAACCACTAATTACTCACTTCCAGTTTGTTGAATTAATTACTATTCAAAAAATGCATATGCTCAAGGGAAAAAAAGAACAACCTGTCAGTTTTTTGACACTTTGATCTAATTGCCTAGTACAACATGCACCAGTGACACACAATGAATGGAAAACTAAACCAAAATGGAAAATACATGAGAGAGAGGGAAATTGAAAAGATTAATTATTTTCTTATTTGGACGTCTTTTAAAAAGATATCAAAATGCTGCTTCCTAAAGTTATGTGAATTCTGTGTATAGAAGAGATGAAATATTGGATAAGGTATTCACTGAGCTTTTCTTCTAAGAAAACAAACAAACAAATCCAAACAAATTAACACTCAAAAGTTACAATAAATCAACAACAGCAACTAAAAGAAAATCAGAAAAGCATTGAGAAGCATTGAAATCATCACTTAAGTACCTTCTTCAGAGACTTATCTGAGCTTTGAAACTGAAAAAGGGAATAGAGAGGAATAACCTTCTCTCCAATTCTGAATAAGTGGAAGTGTGACTCTTCCAGTCCTGGAAGTCAGTTACAATCTGATAACTTGCAGTTAGGAGCATTCCCTTCCTAAGAAGGGAGTGATAGGCTTTGATAAAGGACTAAGTTTTTATATATTCTATAAAGAAGACAGGCATCACTCTCCTTACCAGAAAGCAGGTTTGTGTTTTTATGTAAACCTGCTTATTTCCTATATTTGCAATTTGTTCCTTAGTGTTCATCTCCAGGGACTATTTAAATGGTTACTTTTCCCATTGTGTTTAGATATAACTAGCTATCAGGGAGGAGAAGAAGTAAGTTTTCCTCAGCACCCTTCCATTATCTTTCATGGTTTATGAAATGGTGGTTTATAAAGAGATGATACATCTCTTGTATCTCGTTTGTTTTTATCTTAGTTTGGCATGCCACACACAATAGATACTGAACCAGTTAATAGGGGATTAGCTAAATTTCTGTGCTTGTTAATATCTTTGCCTTTTTCCACATCTGTACTCATTGCTTTCATGACGAACCATGGACATTTCTCATGTTCTTCCTATGTTGCTTCTGGTGACTTTTGAACTCTTGACCTAACAGCATTTTGTAAGACCTGGAGAGAATAAAGTATGGAAAGAAACAACACTGTGCCTGGCCTCTGATACATTGTATCTTCATATTTCAAGCTGACGTCTCACATAACAGTACTATAGCTGTCTACCTCTTCACTGATTCTCCAGGTTCCTTTTGCAACCCATATAGAGAAATGGACATATATAGACCACAATTCACTAAATGCCTCTCCTAGGCAGACAGACCTTTTGAGTGCCTGCCTTAAAGTAAGATAAATTGCATCCTACAAGCACTCATCTTCCTTCATCAACAGAAAGAGTCTACTCAACAATTTTAAAGGCAATATCTAAATATCTACATTTATGGAGGGATTTCCACAATGTCTATGCTTGTGGAGAACACTTTATGTGAAGAACAGCCCAGAAAATGGAACTGGGGGTAATAATATTAACTTCAGTAATGTGTAGCTTGATCTAATCCTTGTTATAAAGTGAGTAGAAAGATTCCTATGACTGCCTCCTACAGGCCTCTCTCACTTTAGTCGGAAGCATATGTCACTGGTAATGCTGAAGAAAAAATATTTGCCATCATGGAACTTGAGTCTAACTCAGTTTGCTGATTCCTGCACTAAATCCAAACAAATGTAATGAGAAAAAAAAACCCAAACAAAAAACGAAACCAACTAACCACCACCACCAACAAAAACCCAAAACCAAACAACCATTTGCCCTAAAATACCTTCCAAGGAGAGAAAGACAGACAAATAAGTCTCAGAAAAGCTGATTCAGTCTCATTGAATTTCATTTGGAATTTATCACTTATTTCAACATTAACATTATGCAAATTTCTTCAAAGCAGAACATGCATTTGATTCATTAGCACATAGCTTTGCATTCACCTTCCATGAACAGGGTTGGGCTGAGTATGCAGAAATCAAATGCTTGCAGACTGTCAATTAGAAGGATTTATTGCAAGCCTTTTAGGAGGAAGTTAGACATAGCTATTCCCAGGCAAATCCTCAAAAAGCATGTATTCCTCTTAAACATAGATGAAAATGGGTGGTAACAGGCTGCTGAGGTTATTTGTTAGTACACAATAGTTGCTTAAAAAGCTTTTTATTGATTTCTTGGGTGAAAATCTGTGATTACCTTCATTGTTACCAGCATTAGGTGCTAACAATAAGATACCAATATGTGGGTAAAAAGAGATTTTCCTTTGAGCTAAGGCAGTGCGTAGCTCTATTTAGCTTTACTTAGAAACCAGTCCCATCTCATGGGGAAGGTTTAATTTTTTCATGCTTAGTTTTGATAGATTTTGAGAAGCTGAAAATATTTTTTTTAACAGAACAAAAATGCAGAAAGAAACTTCCACAAATGACAAAAACTCAGCTGTGTAATTACTTGTAACTTTATACAAACGACAACTCTGCTCAAAGCAAGTGAGTGTGCAAACAATTCCCACAATACATGCACTCACTCTTATGTTTTATAAGCTCCATCCTGTGCTTCAGGAATCATAAATATGTCACACAGTTCAGTATGCTATAAGAAACCATATCCAACCTAACAAAACAACAGTTTACAACCTATTTCTTTGATTTTCTTGAGTGATCTATTTATATATTTTCAATTGATTTGTTGTACTAGGAATTCAATGCTTCAGTCAAATGCATTTTTTATCAGATTGGAACAGCCAAAAGAGGGAAAGGAGGACCAAGGAGATCTGGAACCTAAGGAAAATATGAACTATCATTCATATAACAGAAACAGAAAAATACAAGACCACTGGCACAACCAAATAAACCAAGCTTGTGCCAAATAAAGCAATTGAAGAACACCTACCACTTCAGAGAGGGTTGTGAATTGTGACATTTTTTTTGATGGATTGAACATTGGCTAAGATATAACAACAATTATCCTGTCCTTGTTTTGATTGGTGCTGAAATTTGAAGCCATATTTCCCACTTCTTCCAGATATACAGTAGCAATTTGAAATTATAACTCTTGGGAAAAAAAAAGCCTTGACATCTATTGTTTTCATTTTCAGCACAACTCCAGAAGATTTTAAATGTCACAGCATTTCACAAGCAGCCTCTCATTACTTCAATCCTAGAAATGGTGGTCATATCAACTTGGAATATTGCTTCTAAAATTTAATAACACCAGGCACAGAAGCTGCAAACTAAGGGAGTTTACAATAGAAATATTATAGATAGAAATCTTAATTAAAACTTGCCCCATTGTAAGCTACTGAACATCGGAAGACATTTAAAATCTGTCACTCTCAAAAATGTATAAAACTAGTTCAGCTGATCTGCTATACTGTGGATCTCCCAGAGGGAGGAAAACCTTACACTGACAAAGCCTCCATTGTCTTCTAGTAAACTCTAGTACCATGCTATGACACTGTTTTGAACAGAAACTTTCACGTACATAGAGCTGTTGTGGAGGCAGGGAATTAAAGTGGCAGAGACAGGAATATATATGAAAATAGAATTATTTTATTTTCCTGAAATCCCACCCCGAAAACTATCTACAGAAATTAATTTAGTTTAATTAGCAGACTCAGTTTGATTGAGAATATCTTACAAAGGATGCTATAGATAAATTGGGCTATTTTAGAAGTCTGGAAATGGAAAAGGCTAAACTATAAACACAGCTTTTCCCTACTATTAATCAGGCTGAGCAGAAAAGTTATAGTACTCACAGATGAGTTAGGCTGCCTGAGAGAAAGGGGGGTCCAGATGCTTGTCAGCTTGCTCTCTTTCAAAAGACATCAGAAGCTCCTTAGGCCTATTAAGCTTGCACAAAAGCGGTGCTTAAGGTGGGGAGCCCTCCTAAGCAGGGATGGTCCAATCCCTCTGGAGCTTGTCCTTTGCAGTGCAAGGGGACTCTCTCTGCAGGAACTATCCAGGTGGAGGAGAACTCTTAGGCGGGAACTATCCCAATATTTATAACTTTCCTAGACAAAGAGTCAATTTATCATTTTCTTGGCGCAAAGACCACAGCCAATCACCAGCCTTCATGCCGGAAGGACCCTTTGCTCCCACCGCTTCAAGCCTGCAGGGCAGAGGAACAGGTTTTCATGCCTTTCCTCTCCCATTCAAACCATGGAGGGAGAGGAATTTTAGGGTATCCAGGATTCCAGTGTGGGGATGCAGGTGCAGAAGAGTTGTGGGAATGGAATGAAGAAGAATAACAACGACTGGATGGCTGACCTTGATTCCCACCAGCTGCAGTCTTCCTTATCTCAGAAGGAATAGGTAATGGACACCTTTTTAATGAGAATAACAAGGTGTGGTTTATGCTGATGTAGTGGGTTGTCCTTGACTAATTATGCTAATATGTAGGCGTGTGCTCTACTGGCTGAGTGTATATATACCCAGGTTGTAAGGTAATTAATTGTCTCTGGCATAATTCACATTGAATAGTCTAGAGTCCTGTGTGGCTAGGCCTTGATCATCACTGGTCTGCAGGCCTTTGACCATGGTTCCCACGGCAAGCAAAGATAACAAGCAGCACAGTCTGCAACACTCCAGGACAAGAGCTGTGATAGAAAATGATACAGTACATCACCTACAATCTTCCCTTCCTACCTGTTCCTAGTCGTTGGGGATGTTGTTCCTTGTAGTTTACTCCTACATGGCTGGAGGAAGAGCCCAGACTGATGTCTGCTGTGTCTTCAATGTTTCAGTGCACCCTCATATAAATTGTTTATTTCTAGAGTTAATATTTTATGGACAAACAAACCCCTCTGTTCTTTTCAAGACAGTATGACTAATAAGAAGAGGACACTCAAGACATAGCTCATAAGTCAAGAGAAGGTAAAGCCTTAACCAGAAATCAAATCAAAATTCAAGGAAGACTCCACTTAAAAAAAATTAACTAATCTCAATAAGAATATCTGAAGATGTTAGAGAAAAATCTCAGAAATGGATACAGTTCCTTTTTTTTCTCCCTTTTAAGATTTTTACTTCGAACATCTTCATTTTATCTACCGTATTAAAATCTCTTTACTCCCAAGCTGTTGCTCAGAGATCTCATTAATAGAGTTGTAGGAACACAAGAAGGAAGAGAGCAAACAGACTTTGATTCACAGATGTTTAAAGCTGCAAGAAATTGTTCACACTACTTATTTTGATGTCTCATGTAACAGAGTAATTTGTCTGGATTTCATGCAGTAGTGCCAGCAGTGGAAAAAAATCATATGCATAAATAAGGTGTTCTGAGATTTATTGTTAGACCCACATGCACAGATGTACAAACTCAGAAATTAGTTACCCGGAGTATTTAAAATAATTTAACCATCCAGGAAAAAAAAAAAAAAAAAAAAAAAAAAAAAAAGGGGAAAAAATCCAAGTCAACAAAGAACTCTCAGAAAATGCTGCCAGTTTCCTTTCATGCCTTGGATGCCCGTAGCCCAGAGCTTGTGAAAGGACGTTTCAGTGAAAATGACCTTATTACCTACAGATATGAATGTTTGTCACACTCATGTCTTCAGTGAGCTCTGCCTGTTCACTGTGAACATTAAACATAATAACACTAGATGCTAAAACTAGGAAAGGTTGCCTTACTCTGATTTCTGACACTTCCTTCTTTCTTTTTCTGCTCATAATTCTAGTTTCCATATTGTGGTGGAGGGCCCATAGGCCTGAAAATTGGCTTATTCATGCCTTGCCCTGCCTGGACATGTTTTTCTGCCCATAACCAGAGGTGAACGCATAAAACAAGCACAAATGGGTACAACAGACCTGGTGCCATAGAGTCTGGCATGCCCAGGGTCCCTGATTGTGTAAGGTGGTTGTGTAAGCCCCCACATGCCCAGCTCATGCCTGCCTAGTGTAAGGCCCTTGTGACTCCCATATTTGGAAGGTCCAGGCCTGTGATTTTTGCCTATTATGGTATTGTTTGGCTAACTGCCAACCTGATCGGTCATTCTAGGGGCCAAGGGGCCATTAATATCAGCCCACATTTGATAAATAGGGGTACACAGGCAAACAAACTGTTCAGGCTCCCTTGCTCGCTCGATCTCATTATCCTGCTTAGACTCACTAGCACTGCTTCTTGCTTATGCCTGCCTGTGTGCCCACTCGCAGCGCATCTGACTTTACAGAGCTCAGTCTCCCATGCAGCCGTACACACTATTGCACATCCGCTGCCTTATTATTGCCTAGTGTGTGCCACTGCTGCCGAGTTACCAGGAAGCAGACCCCACTTGTCTGCACACGATCAGCCTCTACATGGCCAGCATAACACCGTGCTGAGATTGCATGTCATTGGACTTCCTCTGCACCTGAAGGTCCTGCCTATGAATCCCTGGACAGAGCATGTAGAAGAAGCCAGCAGCACAAAGTCAGAGACCGTCCTTTCCCCAGAAGCCAGGAAGATTCTCCTTTCCCCTGAAGCCAGGAGAATTCCAGCCTCAAAGTCCATGAGCAAAGACTCCCCTGAAGTTTGGACACTGGTATAGGCTGTGACATAGCCCCGGAGGGTGATTGATAATCAGAGTTTGCGAGTAAATGCTTTAATCATAGAATCATAGAA
>WAAF01018392.1:343855-377205 GCA_013400475.1 Tricholaema leucomelas | reverse complement strand
TTAGGTAATTGAGATTCCTAAGCCTTGATGATGGCCCAGCACAGTGATCCTGTTTCCTCCTATAAACATTTGTAGCCCATCTGAAGGGTGAATTTTGCTGACTAAGCAGGCAAGGAGCTCCCTTCCAGTACTTAAAGGCAGCCCACAGAGAAGATGGGGAGGGACTCTTTATCAGGAAATGTGGCAAGAGCATGAGAAGCAACTGTTTCAAAGTGAAAGGGGGTAGATTTAGACTAAACATTAGTAAGAAAATCTCTCCTGGGAAGGTGGTGATACACTAGAACAAGTAGGCCACAAAAGCTGTGGATGCTCCCTTCTAAGGCTGGATGATCTTTGAGGAACCTGATCTAGTGAAGGATGTGCCCACTCATAGCAGCAGGGTTGGAGGTTGCTCTCTTCTCTCAGGTGGCCAGCGCCAGAACGAGAGGACACAGCCTCAGGCTGCGCCAGGGGAAATTTAGGCTCAAGGTGAGGAGAAAGTTCTTCACTGAGAGAGTCATTGGCTACTGGAATGGGCTGCCCAGGGAGGTGGTGGAGTCGCCGTCCCTGGAGCTGTTCCAGGCAGGATTGGACGTGGCACTTGGTGCCATGGTCTAGCCTTGAGCTCTGTGGTAACGGCTTGGACTTGATGATCTATGAGGTCTCTTCCAACCTTGGTGATACTGTGATACTGTGACCCTTCCCACCCAAGCCATTTTTTGATTGCTATCACTTCCTGGGCCAGCAGGGAGAGATTTGTCTCTCAGAGAATACAACCCTGAAGACACGCTGGCCCCGTGGCAGGGGAGGCAGTCCCTGCCTCGCTGCTGCCATTGCATCCTTCTGGCCGGTTCTCCACTCATTTTGTTCCAGGTGGGATTACACAGCTGGGGCTTAGCATCTCAGCAAGATCACAAATACACAAATTTTTGCAGCACATGTAGTTACAATCTTGCTACCTGCCAAGCCAGTAAATACCACATATTTTAGCTCTACTACTTGGCACTTCCCAGGAATGAGCGAGTTAGGTGCGGCTAATGCCACAGAAAGAAGCACGCTGCTGTCCTCTCACTGCTGCCCACCATTGATACCTCCCACACCTGTACCCACCTTCACTAGCAGGATCAGACGCCTCAAGACATGCTAGAAGACAGAAGGACACATTCTGAAGAAGCCACATCACCAGTCAGGATGCTCTTCCCCAACTCAGACAGGCTCAAAGACATCTTTTGCCATCACATCTGTTGGCATAACTGAGGAATCCACTTCACCTTTTTTAGGAGACAGTTCAGATCTGTACCCCAAGAATAAACTACCAATACCAGTGGGAATAATGGGAAAGGTCAGACCACACCCAGCCCTTCCAACTCAGGGAGCAGCAGCTTCACAACACCCCATCCCAGAAGCAGAGGAAGTAGGCAGAAGAATAAACTGGGGTTTTTTTTCAACACAGCAGAGAAAGGAAGTATGTTTCCTTCCTTTCTGGCTTGCTTTGTTTCCTTTTGTCCCTCTTTCATAGAATCAGTCAGGGTTGGAAGGGACCACAAGGATCTTCTACTTCCAACCCCCCTGACATGGCCAGGGACACGCTACCCTAGATCAGGCTGCCCACAGCTTCATCCAGACTGGCCTTAAACACCTCCAGGGACCCATTCCAGGCTCTCACCACTCTCACGCTCAAGAACTTCCTCCTCATGTCCAGTCTGAATCTCCCCACCTCCAGCTTTGCTCCATTCCCCCTAGTCCTGTCACTACCTGATAGCCTAAGAAGTCCCTTCCCGTTTTTT
The DNA here is from genome assembly GCA_013400475.1 of Tricholaema leucomelas. Taxonomy (NCBI): domain Eukaryota; kingdom Metazoa; phylum Chordata; class Aves; order Piciformes; family Lybiidae; genus Tricholaema lacrymosa; species Tricholaema leucomelas. The sequence continues at coordinate 375,439 of WAAF01018392.1, read as the reverse complement.
TTTGTAGGCCTCCTTCAGATACTGGAAGGCCACAAGAAGGTCACCTTTTCTCCAGACTGAACAGCCCCAACTCTTTCAGTCTGTCCTCATAGCAGAGGTGCTGCAGCCCTCTGATCATCCTCATCGCCCTTCTCTGCACCTGCTCCAGCATTTCCACAACCCCCTTGTAATAGAGGCTCCCAAACTGGATGCAGTACTCAAGGTGGGGTCTCAGCAGAGCGGAGTAGAGGAGGAGAATCACCTCCCTTGACCTGCTGGTCACACTTCTGATGCAGCCCAGGATCTCCAGGCTGCAAGTGCACAGTTGTGCACATCACATCATGAAGTGATGCAGGTTGTTCTCACCCTTCAGGATTGTTTGGTCCAGAAACTCCTTGTCTGTTTTGTGAACAATTTTGAGACCAGAAGGTGAGCAAAGCCCATGCTAGTGCTATGGGATTTTTAGGACTTGATCTCTAATTTGCAATTCAGCCATTACAGCCAAACTAAGGTCTTAACCTTGTGTTCCAACAGGATTTTGCTTAGATTCAGGAAACCCACCCCCTCCCTTCTTGTCCTGGAAATGAGGTCAGTTGGACAGGGCTCTGAGCAACTTGGTCTAGTTGAAGGTGTTGCTGCTCTTTGCAGAAGGGTTGGGCTACCTGACTTTTAACAGTCCCTTCCAATCCAGATTACTCTATGATTTAACAAGGATATTATAACCACTTGTTTCACTGCTAAGCCACATCAGCCACCATTACATTTGTGATCTAGAGCATGCCCAGGCCTGCTTGTCTATGTGGGAAGAGAGAAAAATGTTAAAGCACATCAGTCTGTCCCCTGTTGCCACAACCAGCATTACACCACAGCTGTTAAGAGCATGCTTAAACATCCCTCCGGGTCCCAGGGACAGTTTAATACAAGAAGAGATGCTTCCTCTTTCCTGCCAGAGTCTCCTCCATCCCATAACAGTGCCAAGGAAAGACAGCTGAAAATCTGTGACCTTCTGATTTTGCATGCAGCAGGAATGTTTCTCGGTCCTTCTTCCCAGCGAAGCAATTATAAAGTGGAACATGCTTCTTTCGCTTAGTTTTTTACACTGGAAAAAAAAAAAGTTCTCAGGTTTTTAAGTTGTGGGTTTTTTTTTCCCCTTCCCCCCCCCAAGCAGGCTCACGAGGACATCCACTCATTTGATTTTGGCTCCAGCTCAGCAGCGTTCAGTAGTGACAACCATCAATCCTGCCAGACAGCCGATGGCACAGACTGCTAGGAGTGGGCGATCTCAGTTTTTTGCAACTACACTGCAATTTGCGTGGTGGTTCAACGCTAGTTGGCAGGCAGCCAGGCCTTCAGCATCCTCCTCCCACCCACAAAGGTGTCTCTGCAGAGCAAGGTGCCGGGGCTGCACGACGGCTGCCAACACCACGGCGTGAGCCGTGCCAGTCCTGCAAATAGACATCAGATTGCAGGGCTGTTAATCCTACACATTTCAGTGTCGCAAAGTTCACCAGGGAGAGGGGTTTTTTTTTTGCCTCCCACCCACCAAGTCATATTAAGTTTATTTTTGTGGATGGCTCACTGAAGCCCAATTTTTGGAGGAAAACAGGAAGGCTGCACCAAACATGGGCAAAGTCGAGGTCCAGCTACCAGCTTGCCCCTACCCTTTGGCAAATATCGGATTTCTGAGTACAGAAGTGAGGATTTCATTCTTTGTTCTTGAACTCATTCTTTCCATCCCAGGGGCCAGTGGAATGTAATCTCTCCAGATGCCAGCACCTCTTAGGAAATTGTAATATAGCAGCTAGGCGCTGTAAGTGGCTTATTCATACACGCAGAAAAGAATAGCAATATCCTTGGGGGACGGTTTTGAAACGATGCGCAGTGACACAATCCTGGGCACAGGCAGGATTTACTTCGGCTGAGGATCTGGCCCCCAAACACACTCCTCTTCAAGAGGAGCAGCAGAGATGTTGTTTTGTATTCCGTTCTTGGTTTGTTTAAAGTCTTTTCTTGCTGTTTAAAACCACCAGCGCTTCCTTCCTGGGGAGGGGGTGGGGGGAGGCAATGCTTTTAGGATTGTTGTAAATAATCAGAGCCAGAACAATCGGTTGAGTAAATTATCCTGTCTGCTGACACTAAAAGACTCCACTGAGGTAGTAGAAACCTGCTCAGCTTTTCTCCTCCACTTGCTACTATTGCGATAAAATAAAGATTTGCTGAAAGTCCTTCTTTGGAGCAAAGGAAAAGAAATGTCTGATGGAGAGCAATTCTAAGGAGCATTCTCAAAGCTCTCATTGACCAACTCCAAAATTAAGAGGTTTGTTGAGAAGAAAAAGCATGCAGGAGAACAAGGGAGCCCAAAGAGCCAACTGACAGATTACCACATGACAAAGCTAAAAGAGAACTCCAAACCCTGCCAGCACCGTTGCCCGCAGAGCCTGCCAAGAGCCAGATGCTGCCACGGGGATAATATCCTCCAGGGCTGGGGAATCGGGTGCCTCTCAGCTGAGGACAAGGGGATGAAGAGGCAGCTGTGCACCCCAAGCCCATCATGTCTATAAGCCAGAGAGAAGCACAGGCAGGTCTCTTTGGGGAAACAAAACAAAGCAACAAGGAAAAAAATAAACAAACAACCAACCCAGCATTCTTACTCAGCAACTCCTTTGGGAGGTGGGGTGGGGAAAAAAAAAAAACAGACCACACCATCACAAACCTGTAAAACAAAAAAATCTGAGTCTTTCTGGGTAGTGTCTTTCCTCTCTGTGCAAAGCAAATTGTCACTTACAGCTGGGGGATAGCAAACAGGTCAGGCAGGGGAAGAAGTGACACATAGGCAAGGGAATAACCAACATGCTTTGCAGAATTAGGAACCAAATGACATATATTCAGGAGCACAGCACTCACCCTACTCCAAGCAGACTTTTATTAGTAACCAGCTCCAATGGCTCTGCAGAAAGCTTATGCTGAGAAAAGGGCAAGTTAACACAGAGACATCGCTGTTAACATTACCCTTGACTAGAAATACCATAAACACAAAATATTTGTTTCACTGCTACTGGGCAACATCTGTTCCCAACGTCTTACTCATTCTCTGCTCTCCCTCCCTTGAGGTTTCAAAGTACACAAGGAAGAGGGAGAGGCTCACAGGTAGCCGACGCTGTTGTGCCCGCTTAGACGTTGTGCAACATCAGAGCCCGTTCAGCAGCCTTTATGTGGGCAAAAGTCTGCACCACAGCACTGGAGTTTGCCCCACCAGTTCAGAGCTTTGCAGGATATGGCCAACAAAGCAGAGGTTGTCTACAGAAAGTGCATTATATTTTATGCAAGTCCATACCTCCCTGTGTGAAAATCTATGGGGATGGCAAACCTGAAGATTTCTACCTGAAAGGCTGCAAATCTAATGCTTTCCTCAGCAGATATTAAAATAGTAACAATAATTTCTAAATCTTATTTTAAACCTCACCAAATTGGCCTGCAGTGCAGCTGCAGTACCAAAATCCAATGATGCAGTAAGAGTTCTTACCACATCTCAGGCTCAGGGGTGACCTTATTGCTGTCTACAACTACCTGAAAGGAGGTTGTAACCACGTGGGGGTTGGTCTCTCCTGCTAGGCAACCAGCAACAGAACAAGGGGACACATCCTCAAGTTGTGCTGGGGGAGGTCTAGGCTGGATGTTAGGAGGAAGTTCTTCACAGAGAGAGTGATTGGCATTGGAATGGGCTGCCCAGGGAGGTGGCGGAGTCGCCATCCCTGGGGGTGTTCAGGAAAAGCCTGGCTGAGGCACTTAGTGCCATGGTCTAGTTGACTGGATAGGGCTGGGTGCTAGGTTGGACTGGATGATCTTGGTGGTCTCTTCCAACCTGGCTGATTCTATGATTCCATGATCTATTTTTCTTCTACAGAAACACAGTTCTACAAGCTCAGGGAGTTTGTGCCAGGTCATGATTCCCTCTCCTAGGGAAACTCCCAGCACTGACATTTTAGCAATGAGACTTTGAGATATGTCAACTTGAGAGGAGAATTATGAGATCCAGATACCATGAATGCGCTTGAGATCATCCTGCGGGGCAGATTTGTGTTTTGTAGTTACATTCCCAATACCTGCCTGCATTCCCCATACCTGCCTGCGTTCCCCTGTGCCACATCAACTGCACAGCCACATCACATATCCTGAAGACTCAGTAAACAGAGAAAATACACACACAAAAAGGCACATTCTGAAAAATCATTTTCCAAGGAAAATCTCCTACATTTCCTTATTCTGAAAGCAGTTGACATTTTTTGTGGGGTTTGAAATAAATGAAACCAAAAGCCAGAATTTGTTTTAAAGGTGGATAATAAAGCATCGTGAGAACTTGCCAGTATGCAACTGGCAGCACAGTGAAACACTGCAAGGAAGTCACTGTGTTCATAGCTTACTTCAGAGCCGTGTTCAGCATCTTTTCATGTGTTGTAGAACAAAGTGTTGTCTGATCTTTAAATTCTAGCTTTATAAGCAGCAAGACTTTAAAAAAATCTGGCCCAGTAAAACAGGTGGCTTTTGTTGCCACAAGTCTTGGGTGACTTCTTAGCCTAATTTTAGAGGTAACAAAGGTTTCTGATTCTGCTGATGTTGAGGAGTTAAACACAGTGCTTTAGAAATATTGCAGTTGCTCTCACCTCTTAGAAGTTGGTGCTACCTGGAGCCAAAGAACCTTCAGCCTGTTAGCACCAGCAACAAGAACCAGCAGTGCTCTTACGATTATTTTAGGGCAAGGACATGCCCAGAGCCTTGTACTTTGCTCCAAAAACTAATCACCCCTTTTGCATTTGATTTGACAAACCCAAAACTGTCCCTCCCTAAAGGTGTCCTCATTTGCTGGATGCAGAGCCTGGTTCTCATCTTCACTGTCTCTTCAGAAAAGTCTTTCCCTTGTAGGGAGAGATGGAAAACTTGCAGACACTGTTGGCTGCACCCAAGGCAATGAGGCACTTAGTCAAGGTTGGGAACAGCATGTTCAAGGTCTCAAAAGGCTGTGAAAGGCCTGAAGCTCTGCCTGCATGCCTTAGAGCAAGCACTGCCACCTCCGGGTTACTGCACTGAATGGCATCAGCAACTCAAGTTCCTCTCCTTCCCCACCTTTGCAAAGGTCTTAATGAGAGGATATCAGATGCTTGAGATGGTTCCACCTCTGGATGTGGAGCTGAATAGCTTTCAGTGCTCTAGTTACGTGGCACTGAAGCTAGCACTAGGTGACAGTTGAGCAGAGCTTCCTCAGACCTGCTCCCCAGCTAAAGCAAAACTCAACCCCTTGGGCAAACTTGAGCTTAAACAAACTTTCCATGCTCCCTCAGAGGCACAGAGCTGAAAGTTTGTCTCTCAGGTGTAGGCAAAGCACTGCCTAGACCAGGGGATGACAACGAGCATACATTAATCCCACATCACTCTTCCGTCAGCCTGGAGCAGAGGCCTGGGTACTTGCAGCATCAAAACTCACAGAGTAAGTTTCTCAGCAGCCCTCCAGCAGCATCAGACACTTGCCCCTCTAGTAGGGAGTGTCTCCACCACATTCTTGATATACATCAGCTGAAATGCTCAGACTGTACAGGGCAGAATGCAGGAAGGACCATCATACTCACTGACCAACACCACCACAGGCTACACTGTCCAGCTCCAATCTAACATCTCACAGTAAACCCCAGTGCAGCCTGGCCCCTGGCTCCCTCTTTCTAGCATGACGTATCTGAACACTCACCTTTCAATTCAATACAAAAAAAAAACCAAAACAAGACCCCCCAAACAAACATATAAAAATCATTTCATTACTAAGTGGCTAACTGGGTTATTTATGAAGTCAGAACTGGAGGTTCATCTTGAAGGCTACAAAAAAGGGAAGAGAACTACTCTGGGTTGTTTCCTACCACACCTAAAAATGTCAGTGATTTTAATTTAAAAGAGGTCAAAATTCTAACATAGGCAAAAGTCTAAAGACAAAAGAGAACACAGTCTACATTTGGCCAAGTAGATGTAGGTCCCTAGAAGCTTGCTGAAGAACAAACATAGTCCTGAGGTCTTGGGTTGCACATTTTAGACAACTCACTTCTGCCTGTATTGACCCAACAGCCCATTTCTCATGCTGCCCACCTACAGAGACACATGCCCTGGGGCCTCCTGCATCTCTATTGGCCATGAAATAAAACATCCAGAGGACTTTAGAATAATCTCATCCTACAATTTGGGTGCATTGCCCAAGACTCTACATCCAGATCTGGTTTATAAGCTGGGTCAGTTCACCCCATAAGCCCATTTTTACAGCTGCCAGTAGAGCCTCCCCTCCTTATCCACCTGGAAAGACAAAGGCATCAGAGCATATAAACTGGGCATGACATAAATGGGAGAAAATAAAAGCTTTCAAAGCTAAGGGGCAGGTGGGGACCATGACAGATCACCTGAGAAGGTTCCCACAAGTAGGTTAGGCATGTATTTGTCAGGCAAAACAAATGCTGAGTTCACCCTGCTCAGAAGCAGGGCAGACCACATGCCCAGGCAGTGTATCTATCTACCCCTTGTCTTCTGAGGATTTTGTGTACGTTCTTTGACAGCAGCAGGGTGAAAAGGTTTGCTTGCAAACCGTTTTCTGAAAAAGAACTGCAAGAGTGTATCTAAGGAAATTATTTAAAAGAAACTATCTTCTTCTGACAGCTAACATCAGAAGGATTGAACCCTAGTCACTGTGACTACTCATGGTCTACCAAAACAAAGACTTTTATGTAACTTACAAAGTAAGGGAGATAGAACCTTCTGCTCCTTCAAACATCACTGGCCCTCTGTAAATTAAGATAGCTCCTAGTACATGAGAAATGTTGTGATACATTCCTGGTCCTTGTTCAGCACTTGTTGCCATAACCCATTGCACAGATGTGATGATTTTTGAACACAGGATCTATTATGTTTCCTGCCAGAGGCTCAAATATGTACAGGCTCTCAAAACACCTTGCCAGGTACTTAGTTTTTATACACACTCAGTATTCGCCAGCAGTCACTGCCAAGCATTAGCTCAAGTCTTACAAATAAGTTGGGAAGTCAGCACTGCCAATAAAATGCATCATATTATCTGAAAGATCATCTTCCTCTCCATCCTGGAGCAAAATTCAAGTGATCCTCACACTCAGCTACTACCACAGCAAATAAGTGGAATTTGTGATAAGAAAAGCAGATTTGGCATCACTCTTTCTGCCCTCCCTCTTGCACCCAGCCCAGCCCTACATCTGTTCTACGAAATCCTGCTGGATTGGAACTGCTTTATTTCCCCTCACTTTGGGGACACTATTTTCACACTTCTGCTTTCAAGCCCAAGCTCTCTCAGTATGACCTTGGGAACAAAGACGACACAGACTCATTCCCGTCCTGTGCCAGCCAGAAAGCCCAGTGCATGCCAAGCGCCAGGCAAACGCCGCAGAAATCACAAAGCACGTGGAAGGTTCTTCTCTTCCACAGCCAAAGCCAAAAGAGCCATTTGATAATTAACCACTCTGATAGAGCCAGACAAGCCATGACAATGATGGCGAAGATCGCTGTGCTCCCCTGCACAATCTGTGCCCCAAGGGGTGACTGGGAGAAGGTTAAGGGCCGACCCCAGACCTCACTTGCAGACACAGTGGCAGATGTGCTGGGCTTCCCCATGGTCTCCCCCTTGCCTGGCAGATGCTGGCCTCTCTGGGAAAGCGCTAAATGGATTCTGCTGAATCACTGCAGCAGATGGTTCATAACACCACCTGGATAGCACAGGGAAAAAAAAAAAGATAAGGAAGGTTGGGGAACAGAGAGTACCTAGTGTGTGGGCTGAGCTATTCCCAAGGAGAAGTAACCTGTGGATGAGATTGTCATCTGAACTTTTGTTTCCCCAAATTCCTATGTTATTAGGACTGATAACATCCATTTTCTGGTAATTTTGTCCTGAGGTCTACAACCTACATAGCTTCAAAACCCCTTGGGACGCCAGAGCGCACCCTCTGCCGCTGGGAAACACCGATGGTGCTGTGCAGCACAGGTTGCTTTGCCTGGCAGCAGCGCCAACTATCACCTCTGTCTGCAAAGTCCACTTGCTGGAGAAGGGCACACAGAAGATTGACACATATACAAGGCCCAAGAACGTGAAAGCAGAGGTCTTACGGGGGGTTGTTCTGTTTGTTTTTAAAGCCAAGATGTCAAGCACTTTGCTTTTCTGCAACAGATCATTTTGAAAGGGCAGAGGAGGCAGCTGTGTACAGAAGCATGCAGCTGTACAACAGAGAACAACAAACAGGAAACAGGTAACAATAACCGATGTGTTTGCTCACTCTTCACTTGTTAAACAGCATTAGCAATTTTTTCCTTCTTTTCTCTCTCTGCCTCTCCCCCTGTCCCCTCCCCTCCAGGTTGGGATGAGAAGAGCTGGACAAGAGGAATGCAAAGGGCTATGGCCCATACACAGAGGGTGCACATTTGGAAAGCAAGCACTTGGCATCCATCTGCCGTGGCTCATCCCCACATCTGAGAAGTAGGAAGCCAGGATCCTTTGGTCCAGTTGTTATGAAAGACACCTCACTTCACAGTTGCTCAATCTGCAGCCATCCCAGCCAGGTCCTACCCGGCACAAAACATCAAGTCATTTGAGACAAAATGTTCTCTAGGCAGGTCGCTCACGGCCCCATTCACAATTCCTCCTCCTCCCAGGACAAGGCATTTTCACACACCAACTGCACCATAGACTCAACTCCATTTCACTTGAGCCCAGCTTTGTCCTACATAGGCTGTTTCTGCTGGGTCACACCTGCTATTGATTTCCTCAGGTAACAGCTGCTATTTTGTCTTCTGCTGTGTATCTTCCTCAGCAAAATAGCACAGAGATATACTCACAGACAAGCAAAACTCAGGGTGGCACAATCTGACCCCGAGCACCAGAAAAAGCTGGGCAGCGACATCCTACCAACGACAAGCCGGGCAATATAAAGATCACTCTATCCCTCCACCCCTATTACTTCTTATGTGGGACCTCTTTCATTGTAACATGTTTGAAGGTTTGTTTCACTTATAATCTAAACAATGAATATGGTCCCATCCACGCAGTGCTTCTCACAGTCAAGATCAAACAGCAGAAACCTCACCTGGTGATATCCCCATGGGTCAGGATGAACTCTCATCAGTGGTTGGAAGGCACTTGGTTCAAACTCATCCCACTACTTGAGCTAAGGAAAAAAACACATTCTTCTGATGCATGGTGGCATTTGGTGACATACAGCCAGATGCACCCAGACATACACAGACATCACTGTGTGCACCTAGGCCAGACCACCTCCAGAAGGCACTTTGCACTTCAAAACAAAAGTCAGAAATTAATAAATAAGTTTTGTAACACTCACCCCAAGGAGAACCAAGCTTCGCAAGGGCAGCAGAAAGCCAAGCCATTGGCATTGGTAGGACTGACCCTTGCCAACCTAAGGAGCCTGCTACATGCTGCAATCCTGAAAGACAACAACCCCTGCAGCGTAAGTTTAGGACAGCAGATGCCCTTGGGGGTCATCCCCTTTCCCACAGAGATAGGCAGGATCATTCACAGCACATATGTAAACTGGCAGGCAGGGAACCCTGCCTAGAGGGATCCCATTGCTTAATTAGTACATATGCAACCCACACCCTCCCTTTCCAGTATCCGCTTAGTGGCCTGGTTTCTTCTCAAGGCTTTTTATATTTCACATTCCTAAGATTTAATTATGTTATCAGAACAACAGGCATCAGGATTTTGGAGTGCCAGAATTCACATTAGCAATTGCTATCAACAAAGAAAATGGGCACAGCATGCCCATGCCAGAGTAGATGTGGGCTGCTCTCCTCAATCTACTCTCGGTTATTTATAGCCTGTTTGCAAGCTATCCACCTCCCAGGTTTAGCTTCAAACTCACTTCTGAGTGCTCTCCTTCCTCAAAGAAAAGCATTTTCCCCCTCTCCCTTCCCCAGCACAACAGTTAATTTTTCGAGGGGCAGGAGTTAAAGAACACCTTTGAATCCTCTTCCATACAACCACAACAGTAGAGAAGAGTGAAAAGAGAGCGTGTCACAAATAAGCAGCTGCAGAGACACCCACACTCCAAGGAAAGGGGGAAAAATATTTATAGTTTTGAACACTTCATCACATCAGAGTTGGAGGATCCAGGATCATTGGGCATCTGCAGCAGCACTCTGCCCTTCCCACAGACAGGGATGAAAGCACAAGATTCACGAGGCAGGACACATGCTTTGAACCCAAGAAATACCCACCTAATTTGAGAGGATCGCAGAGAAGCAACTACGTGATAGCTGGTGAAGATAGCTGTGCCTCCACATCAGCATTAACTGCAATTTGCCTATCCCTCAACCAGCAAGCTGCCTGCTTCTGCCAGGATCTTTCCTCTCCCAATAACTTATAAGCAGAAGACACAGTGGACATAATACAGGTGCACCCCCACTTTCTTTTCCTCTCCTTACCAGCAGCTGGCTGCTCCTCTTCCCCTAATTCCAGTTGAAGTCAACTCAAGTTTTAAGGTCTATGTTAGCCAGTCAGATCTCAACTCTTCCAAGCCTGGGAGAGATTTGACACTTAAAAGAGAACCCCTTCACACAAGTCAGCCAACGTGGCTTCAGCCTGCCCAACGGTATTGGGGTGTCTGGCACCTTTACCAGGGCATCCACTAGCCTGCCATCTAGTTCCCAGCCTACAGCTGTACAGCAGTATCCCTCAGGGCAGGGCTGGTCCAAAGCTCATTCAAGGCATCAGAGGAAGAGCTGAGCCCATTCAAATCTCCCTAATAATCTGTTTAAAATGCAGAAGTGGTTCTGGTTTTAGTCCTGCCCAGTGACTAAGGAAATGCTCGGTCAGGCTCTGACTGAGATACAGCAGCTCCTCACATACCTAAAATTCCACGTGGCCCTGGAAAAGAAAGACATTACTAGAGTGTATCTTTTTTTCCTTTTCTTTTTTTTTTAAGCAGCACAGCCACCTGTAAAATATTAGTAATAAATAATAAAAATAAATACATACGATGAATAAAACCCCAAACACCCACACCCCTTCCACTGAAGCGGGGAGGAGGAGGCGGCAGCTCAAGCTTACAACTCTAGCACGTTTTATTTCATGTAAATTTTATAAAGACAACAATCCTAGACACGATTGTCACATTGTACAGCACATACCAATACAGTTGCAAACAGAACTCCACACAACTAAGCACTAACAGTAGCTTGAATCACTCTTCCTGCGATTGTCGTATCTAGACTAACAGTATTACACTAACACTGAAGGAAAAATAGTTCACTATAAAACAGTGATAGAACATTTTTATAAAATATATTCCATTCCAATAGCTTTTCTACATACTGTATACTATAAAACTCTCCCACAAAAAAATTAGTGTCTTTAAATATACATATTTAATCTGAACTGCACCAAGATTAAAAACAATTAAAAATATCAATGATTTTTTTTGTTGTGTTTTTTTTTTGTTGTTGGTGGTTTTTTTTTTTTACACATAAACTTCACAGTATTTGTAGAAGACAACAAATCCAGTGTTTAAAATGCAGAACAGGACTGTTCCCTACCGAGACAGCGACTGCCCCACAGTGAAACAGTTTATGAAGAAACGAGCGTTAAAGTGTGCCACGGTTTTAGTACTTCTCTGTAGAGCCATGAACCACTGGGAAAACATGCTCCAAGCTATTGCAACTTAAAAGTAAGTGAGACACACAGAGACATAGCCAAAAAAAAAAGTCACCTTAGGAACAAAAATAAGTGCAAACATATATATTTTTTTTTTTAAACTTTAGAAATTCAAGCTATGAGGAGTGGGAACACAAATGCCAGACTATGAGAACAGCATGTTCATGATGGAAGCAAGAATGAGAAAGTCTCTTTTTTTTTCCTTTGTCCTTTTGTTTTTGTTTTAAAAACTTCTGCCCCATATTCACTGCAGTACAGAGCATGCTTATAGCATCAGTTTAATTATTTCTATACTAAGATCAGACACAAACTTGTTTCAATTTTTTTTTCCCTGCTCCATACACTAATGATGTTCTTATGGCACATCCTATTTTATGATCTTCTAATTAAAAAAAAAACAAACCAAAACAAACAAACCAACAGCAATTGAAAACTGAAATGCAAAAAGAGTGTCACAGCAATGCAAAATTAAGATTATCAGCTTCGGTACTGCTGACTCTACATTAAACTCGTTACATGTTGTTCAACATGCAAATCCCATGGTTATAAAATTTAAAGTGAAGTGTAAATTAACTAGTTTTGAAATAGATTAACAGGAATAATTCCACTATAAAAAAAAAATCTAATAAATACTATATCAAGTATCTTCAGGAGGAAAAAAAATAACTTAATTTTAGTAGAAAGAAAAATAACTTAATTTTAGTAGATTTTTGTTCAGTGCTATTTCCAATCACAGCAAAAAGGAAAAAAAAAAATGCTTAAGTAGAATAAGACCACAGTACCAAAGCCATTTATGTTCAAGATACAGTACTCTCCCACAACTTTCATATGTAACAGGTTCAGCAAAAAAATATTTTACAGTCAAGAAATCAGACTGAAAGCAACAAACCCCAAAACTATAAATAGAAGCAAAATTTCACATTACATGTACATTCATAGTTTAAGAGATGAATAATAAGAGGAGGCTGTAACAAGTATATCCTGGTTTCCTTTAAAGGAGGAAGTACTTAAAAAATAAAATAGAAAGAATTAGCAATTCCATATTATTTATGTAGGTAGTGCTCAGTTTTTAGACCAGAGGGGAATGGCATTGGGAAATTCTTTCTTCATAAGATGAAATACAGTATTTTACGCACAACGTTTAAAAAGAACTAACTCAGTGCTTCAAATTCATTTCAAACTTAACACTTACGTTTCACAAAACAATTCCAGGAGTGTCAAGAAAGCTGGTGAAGCAATGCTAATGCAGCAGAACGACATTCAAAACCCTCAGGTATTATTATTATTATATTTCAGTCCCATGTACATGTGTACCTTGAATGGGTAATTTGGCTGGAAGGGAATAATCTGATATTTACTGACATGCACAGACCAAAGGATGCTCTATTAGGCAAGTAATTGAGTTATTTGGAGTATACTGGCTATAGTTACAGGCAGCCTGTTTATAAACTTAACCAAAAAAAAAAAAAAGGCACCTAAAAATTCCTCCAAAAGTGTCCCTGAAGAAGTGGGACATGGAGGAAAAAGGCTGGGACATTTTTCCCTCCAGCAGTTCACGTACACAGTGCCCCTTCAAAAGACCAGCAATTGCACAGAATTTACCCCAGAGGGAATCACCAACTTCGTGAAGAAAAAATTAAATAGAATTATGAGCTGCTGATTTTTAGCAGCAAACTCTTCAGACAGGGCATCTCCTAACACACATTCAAGTTACCTTGAACCCATAAGCCCAGTATCAAGAGGGGTTATCACTGCAGCAGTGCCGTCCATCCCCTCAATGGGGACAGGATCAGCCCCTGGGTGATGATATGGGAATGAAAATATTCACATATCCTATGATTTTATTGTATGTCCTAGTGCACATCCTTCAACGTTTCAGAAATGAATGTGCTGTAGACAGAAAGACTTTTTCCATCCATATTTTATGCTCAAAAGCAGCTTTTCAGTAGGGTCAGCTCAGGGAGGAGGGTGGGTGGGTAACATTTAAGTCAAGTCCCAAGGCAAATATTTCTCATTCAGAATTTAGGACTGACTGTAGGATTACTCTAACGTAACAAAGAGAATAAAAAATTACCAGTACCAAACATGCAGCCAGGAAACCTCAACCCCTTTCATAATTTGGGCCAATTTAAGGTCTTGTCTAGCTCTGAAAAATAAGAACACAGTCACTTACGCTGTGATATGCAAAGAACTTTCTCTACACTGAAATGTACTTAAATCACAGTACACCTCTTCAGATGTTTCTATGCAACACGCAGAGAGCATTAGGGGAGTTTAATGGAATCCAAATTTTTCTCTGGAACTTGCTGATAATCTTTTTTTCCAACTACAGAAAAAAAAAAAAAAACAAACCACAAAACAAAGCACAAAAAAAAACCCTGACCATGAAGCAAGTACTTCCAGCATGAAAACAGATGCTAAATCATTGCAGAATTACTTAGATCATTTCACATTAATAATGTAACATGGGTGCGCAAGAGAAGACCTAAAGGACAGTACTGGGAAGGGAGAGTGGCAGGGAAAGAGGTGTGGGGGGGAGATGGAGAGGTGGAAGGGTTGCATCAAAAGGCCTCTGGAGTGTATACCTCTGCATCTTTTAAAGATTATATACCTGAAGTGAATATCACCAAAACAAAATAAAGGAAGACTGGGGGGGGGAAGGGGGAGGAGGAGGAAATTGCAATTCAGATGCTGCCTTTTTTTTTTCCTGTTTTAAAAGGGTGAGAGTGGGGGGGAAGAACCAATTTAAAAAAACCCAAAACATATGTCTCAAACAACCAAGGACTTTACAAGGCCACAATGAAATTTGCGGATGTGTCTGTACAAATCCCCAGACTGCGTGAACCGTCTCTCGCACCACTTGCACCCGTGGGGCTTCTCCCTGGTGTGCACGACCGCGTGGCGGCTGAGGTTGTGGGAATACTGGAAGCTCTTTCCGCACTGGCCACAGGTGTAGGGCTTCTCCCCGGAGTGAGTCCTCTCGTGCCTCTTTAACGTGTACATGCAAGAAAAAGTCTTTCCACAGAGGGTACAAGTGGGGACTGACCCGTCAGGGGACAGGCGCGTCCGGGAGCCATCCTTGTCACGGAAGTGAGAGCTCAGGTGCAGCTGAAGGATGTGTGGGCTTGGGAACACCTTGCTACAGAGGGGACAAATGCAGATATGCCCAGGAGGCACGAGGACACCCGAGGAGATGTCTGAGGAATCCATGTCGTCCTCACTCTCATCTCGCTCTTGATCTATATCCTCCTCTCGGGCATGAGAGCTGCCATTCCCCGCGAACATGTGTCCTAACCCTGTCACTAGGCTTTTGGCTGAATTCCCAAAATGCTGACTCTCCGGACTCCTGGCTTCGCTGTCCTCCTGATCTGACAGCAAGTCTTGTTCATCTTTAACAAGTGGCTCGGTACCCTGCTGCTGGCTGTCGGAAGCCAGCTGTCCAAAGACATAGGAGGGGTGTAAGGAATCTCTCCCCGGCACAGGCTTGAAAGACAAATCCAGCGCACAGTCCACATCACTCGAGGCCAGGGGATGGTTAACAGACCTTTGGGACAAAGGTCCTGTGGAACTATTGACATTAGCCTTTGTTTTTCCAGCTGCTGCGGCGCACGGTTCTGCCTCTGTCGGCACAGAGCTGACACTTATATGATCAGAGGGCCAGGCGGGGTGACTGCTGACCTTTTCTTTGCCTGCTGCTCTCTCGTATTCTGCAACGCTGAATTTTTGTTTGTTTCCTGGGTCAAACTCGTGGACCAGGGGCACTCCAGCATCTAGAAAATGCTCTGCTTTCTCCAAACTAGTCGCCTCGTCATTAATCTTCTCTTCCGAACATAATTCTTTATCTTTCAACTTGCCCTTGCAGACTTTCACAATGTCATACATGTGAAGGTAGCTAGCTGCTGCCAGCACATCTTCAACTGGGAGACTGTTGAATTCCAGCTTTCCCTCGTACATGAATTCGAGCAGCAGGCTGAAGGCAGGGGCTGTGACAATGTCACTGTTCAGATGCACAATATCCCTTTTGTCTAACTGGTCCCTGTAGAAAAGATGGAAGTACATACTGCAAGAGGCAAGAACGGCTCTGTGAGCTCTGAATTGAGCTTCTCCAACTAAAACAGTACAGTCACACAGGAAGCCCTGGTGACGCTGCTGACTCAGACACTGCAGCAACTGGCGGCTATGGTCTGGAAACTCCATTCTTCCTTCATAACCTGTTCAAAACAGGAAAAACTTGAATGCTACTGTAAACTAAAGCCTCCTAGCAGCTGTAACAAACAGATCGGCTTTTTGGTAACACAAGCCAAAGAAACAGCCTTGGAGATAACGTTTACTGTTAATTGTCTGTAATAGTTTTATTAAGGGGGGGAAGGTAGAGAAGAGAAAAAACCCAAACACAACATGCTTCACATCCTTTCACACCTGCTCCAAACAGGAAAAACTTGATTGCAAGTAAACAAAAGCTAGTAAAGCAGCAGCCCCTCCAACCTTTGTTTCTCCCACTAAGCACTTCAGTAAAACTAAGATGAGGGAAGCACGCACACACACAGACAGAACTCTAAAAGCATGAACTCCCGGTCTGTATTCCCAGCAACGCTAACTCGGGGCATCTTTTAATAAAGCGTATCGCCCGCGCCGCGCACACACACGCATGTAAACTTTCTCCTCAGTCGTTATGCACCGAATCACAACAAAACATTGGCGGCGGGCGTGGGGGAAGCGGCGTTTTTGCGGGGTGAGCAGGGAGCACGGGGGCAGCAGCGGCCCCGGGCCGCACATGCGGAAAGGGGGGGACGGGAAGAGAGATAAAAGGGAAAAAGTTTCCCATAAAGTTGTTAAAAGCCAAAGAGGAAAACAAACGGCGTTAAGGACAGCGAAAGGGCAGGGCTGCGGCTGCAGCTGGCTACATGCCGCGGCCGGGCGCTTACCTTCCCGCGGGGCGCGGCGGAGCCGGCCGCGGGTGCGGAGCCGGGCGGGCAGGAGGGAGCGCGGCCGCGGGTGCGAGTGAGAGCGAGGCGCGGCGGGAGGGAGGGAGAGAGGCAGGCGGGAGAGGGAGGGAGAGAAGGAGGAGTGCTCGGTTTGCTAATTACACCGCAAGCTGGAGAGTCAGCTGCTCTGACTTCACTGCGATGGAAATGCTACCTCCAGCTGTGCGCCTTTTAATGCCATATGTTACTCCAAATCTCGCTACCAGCCAACCACAGCTTGCTGCCTTTTAAAGTTCCAGCAGCCCCATTTATAGCCCGCGATTAAATCCCACAAACTTGCCCCGAGCCCGCCCCCCCTCCGTACTCTACCACCCCCCTCCTTCCCGAACCCCACCTCCTACCGCAAAGTTGCTCCCCGCAGCCCGCCGCGGTGACCTTCGCGGCGCCCGGCTCCGGGCACCGCGGAGTGGAGAGTGCGGCGGGCAGGGGGGGGCACCACGGAGCCGCTGTTTGTTGGAGCCTCCCCCCTTTGCAGCCGCACTCCCCAACTTTGCAAGGAAGACTTTCCCCCGCCATGAGAAGGGAGGGAGGGCCGCGACAAGGGAGTTGCCCTCCCGAGCGGCTCACCACGTACTTACCGGCGTGCGGCAGCGGCGGTGCTCAGCGTCCGCATGTGCGCGGCGCTCCGCGGGTGCGGCGCGGGGCCGGCGGCGCGGCCGTGTTGTGGAGCAGGTTGTTAGCCGGCCGCTCTCGCGATACTTTCTCTCCGAGCCGCGGGTGTGTGAGAGTGAGTCTGTGTGTGTGTCCCCGTCTGGTGCACACAATAGCCCCCACCGCCCCGGCCAGCCCCGCCGGCGGCGGCCGGTGTGCGCTGCCGGCTGCGTCCTCCCCCCCTTCTCCTCCTCCTCCCCTTCCTCCTCCTTTCTCTTCTCCTCCCCTCCGGGCCGCTGCATTAGGAGCGCGGCCGTCCCGCTCCTAACTCCGCTGCGCCGCCGCGGAGAGGGCGCGTCCGCCCGTTGCAGTCCGACTTGCGGCGGGATGAGCTGCTCGGCAGAGAACAGCAGTCGCCTCCGCATCCACGGAGGGCCGAGAACTCGGGAGTTGCGCGGCTCCTGCCCCGCGTCAGAAATGGGGCAAAGAAGCGAAGCGCTGCCCCGGATTTATCTTTAGTTGCGCGTCAGCTGATAAATACCAGATGCCGACGGATTTTTCAAGATGACCTTTCCGATAGTTGATTTGAATTTTAAATTTCAATTAGCTGTAATCCCATCAAAAGTGAGCGCCTTCAGAGGGAGGTTGCGGAGCAGAGTGGGGCTGGCGGCCGGGGGCGGGGCCGGGACCCGGACCCGGCCGCGGCTCCCACCGCAGCGCCCGGGGTCAGACCCGGCCGCCGCCGAAATCTGGCTACTGGAGCCGTGGGTGTCTCCCTCGCCCCTCTGACAGTCGGAGCTGGGCAGACGTGGGATGGGCGGGGGGGGGGACATATCTCTGCCGTGGGGTGTCCCGGGAGGCTGCGGGCTGCAGCAGCGCCGGGAGGAGAGGCAGAGGTGGCCGCAGATGTGAAGCGATGGATTATGTCTCCGGGTCGAGGCTGATGTTCAAGGGTTTGCTGCCCTTGAGAAGAAAAAAGGATGTTTGGAAGTGCGGTGAAGGTTTGGGGCAGCGGAGCACTGCGGTCACATCCGAGCTGCCAGCCAGACTCTTGAGTCGTGCTTGAGCCTCCACCAAGTAAAGCTGGGAAACTACCATATTCCTGTTCCTCTGGATTGCCTTGCCTACATCGTAATACCTGCAGGAGAGCACTTGCTTTTTAATGTCTTTTTTCACTGCACAATTAGCACCTTAAAACATTAGGTTTCTTGATGATTTGTTACTAATTTAATCCCATTCTTTGACATTTCATCTTTAGGCTCCTCATCACAGAAGTTGCAGTCTATATTGCCAACACTGTTTCTCTTACAGCCCACCATTATTTAAATGCCTTTCGAGCATTCATGACTCCATCCTCACAAAGCTCTTCTCAGATGTTTGGCAGTACTATCATTCATACCGTTCAAATTGGGAAACTCCAGCCTGGAATGTAGATACCCCCAGCACCAGTGAAAGAGTTAAAGGTCCTGACATGAAATTGGTCATCGTTCAGTAAAGCTGAGAGCTTTATCTATTTGCCGACTATGACAGACATGATCAAGAGCTCTCTGTCCTTTTAAGTGAGTGTTGTCCAGCAGTCACATCCTGCAAGTACAGGCTTTACCAAAAGTGGAGCAATTTCTTCCCCAAAGTGCCAAGTGCAGTTTCCATTGAGTTACTCTGTGGATTTATTGACTTGTAGAGTTTTGCTGTCTCTGCCTCTTGTGCTCCAGTGAATTATGCTGCCTGGTAGAAATCCTTTATTTTGTGTAATTACTTGTTCACTTTTCCCTCTTCCCTTATTATTAAGGAGGAGAAAGCATAAGATAAAAGGAGAACCAAAGTTTTGATTCCTCGTTGGGTGCTGTAGGTTAGGAATAGGATCTATCAGTGTCTTATTTTTAGTAAACCAATTACAATTTCACAGTAAGTCTGTGGTCATTACTGGGTTTGAAATGTTAGAAAGCCCAACAGCAGGTGTCTATTTTGTGCCATGTTGTTGGCTTGCTGGTCCAGGATACAGAAATACAGTACTTGCCTTCACACCAGGGCAACGACAGATACAATACAGGTGTTGTACTGATTTAACTACGGTTGTGTAAAATACTGGTAGCACAACTCTGTAATGTAAACAAGCATGAAGTCATTACTGAAGCCAAGGCAACAGGAAGAAGTGTCCCAGAACTTTATTCCAAGAGTTCCTGAGTTTCTGAAGGCCCTTGTGAAAGCATGGCATGGTAAGCAAAACATCTGCTTTCATTTCCCTGGCCCCTCGGCCTTTTGCAGGCTGATGGCTAATGTGATTTGCCACTGGAACAGGCTACTCAGGGAGGTGGTGGAGTCGCCGCCCCTGGAAGTGGTCAAGAAAAGAGTGGACTTAGTGCCACGGTCTAGTTGGTTGGTTAGGGCTGGGTGATAGGTTGGGCTGGATGATCTTGGAGGTCTCTTCCAACCTGGTTGATTCGATGATTCAGTGAAAGCCCAGAAGAGGCTCTGCTTTCAGCCCTTACTTGAGGAAACAGAGCCAAACAGCAGTTGCTTGGCTGATACTGAACTCTGATCAGCGTCCATGCTCAGGGGAGATCATGACCATCATGCTGCTGAACACGACAGTTGAATATGAACAGAGACTGGTGGAAAGATGTCAGGAAGATGACACCAAGCGGGAAGCAGGTGTGGATCTGTTGGAGGGTAGGAGAGCCCTGCAGGAGGACCTTGCCAGGCTGGATAGGTGGGCAGAGGCCAACAGGATGAGACTGAGAAAGGCCAAGTGCAGGGTTCTACACTTTGGCCACAAGAACCCCAAGCAGCACTACACGCTGAGAACAGCGTGGCTGGAGAGCAGCCAGGCACAGAGGGACCTGGGGGTACTGGTAGAGAGTAGCTGAACATGAGCCAGCCCAGGTGCCCAAGTGGCCAGCAGAGCCAATGGCATCCTGGCCTGGATCAGGAGCAGTGTGGCCAGTAGGACGAGGGAGGTTATTCTGCCCTTGTACTCAGCACTGGTCAGGCCACACCTTGAGTGCTGTGTCCAGTTCTGGGCTCCTCAACTCAAGAGAGATGTTGAGGTATGGAATGTGTCCAGAGAAGGGCAACAAAGCTGATGAGGGGCCTGGAACACAGCCCTGTGAGGAGAGGCTGAGGGAGCTGGGGGTGTGCAGCCTGGAGAAGAGGAGGCTCAGGGCTGACCTCATTGCTGTCTACAACTACTTGAAGGAAGGCTGTAGCCAGGTGGGGGTTGGTCTCTTCTCCCAGGCAACCAGCAACAGAACAAGGGGACACAGTCTCAAGTTGTGCTGGGGGAGGTCTAGGCTGGATGTTAGGAGGAAGTTGTTGCCAGAGAGAGTGATTGGCATTGGAATGGGCTGCCCAGGGAGGTGGTGGAGTCGCCATCCCTGGAGGTGTTCAAAAAAAAGCCTGGCTGAGGCACTTAGTGCCATGGTCTAGTTGACTGGACAGGGCTGGGTAGTAGGTTGGACTGGATGATCTTGGAGGTCTCTTCCACCCTGGCTGATTCTACATGCTTCTAAGGAAACACCATGTCAGGCATCCCTGTGCAGCTGTGTGCATTCCTGGGTTTGGCTAAATCCCTACTGGCTGCCAGTGAGCCTGTTCCTGCTTATGGCAGCGTCTGGAGTTGAGCAGAGAGGCCAGGTTTTGGGCAGAGAGAGTAAAAATCAGTGGTACTAGTACAGTTTTCATTTGCCAAACAGGGCTAGCCCTACTCCTGGTGGTTTATGCTGCCTGGACACCAGCCAAAGCCCACAGAAATTAGTAGAAAAACCAACTGGATTAGGTCCATAAAGCCTGAGGACTTGCTTCCACTCTCACTCCTTTGATCCAACAAGAGTATATATTTACCAAGTGGGGCCTCTCTGGGCCTCTTTGTTGGCCAAATGTAGAAGTGGTAGTAACAGGTTTTTCACACAATTTAATTGTTTTCCCTCTCATTGCATTGGGCAGAAGCCTCTTTATGTTTGTTTCTACATTATTTCAGTTCTTCTATGCTGTTGGTTTTTCATTTGGTTTGCTTTTTGTTTTGTTTGTTTTTGTAGGGCATCTTCTTTGTGGTAGTCCAGTCACATTTCAGAGGGAAAGTCAGGGTCTGAGATTGTCAGGTACTTGCAGGATTTGTGATCATAGGATCACAGGATATTAGGAGTTGGAAGGGACCCACGGAGATCATCGAGTCCAACCCCCCCCAGCCAGAGCAGGACAATACTATCTAACAGATCACAGGGGAACACACCAGACAGGCCTTGAAAGTCTCCAGAGAAGGAGACTCCACAGCCTCTCTGTGAGGTGTGTTCCAGTGCTCTGTGACCCTTACAGTAAAGAAGTTCCCCCTTGTGTTGAGGTGGAACTTCTTTTGCTCCAATTTACACACGTTGCTCCTTGTCCTATCACAGGCAGCAAGTGAGCAGAGCCTGTCCCCCTGCTCCTGGCCAGCCTTCAGATACTTATAAACATTTATTAAATCCCCTCTAAGACTTCTTTTCTCCAGACTAAAAAGCCCCAGGTCCCTCAGCCTCTCCTCATAAGCCATGCCCTCCAGTCCCCTCATCATTCTTGTAGCCCTCCAGCAGATCCCTGTCCCTCTTAAACTGGGGAGCCCAAAACTGAACACAGTATTCAAGGCGAGGTCTCACCAGGGCAGAGTAGAGGGGGAGGAGAACCTCCCTTGATCTGCTGGACACACTCCTCCTAATACAGCCCAGGATCCCATTGGCCTTCTTAGCCACAAGGGCACATTGCTGTGCCATGGTTAACTTGTTATCCACCAGGACCCCCAGGTCCCTCTACACAGGACTGCTCTCCAGCAGATCATCTCCCAGCCTGTACTGGTGGAGTTTATTATTCCTCCCTAGATGCAGGACTCTGCACTTGTCCTTGTTGAACTTCATCTGGTTCCTCTGTGGCCAGCTCTCCAGTCTGTCCAGGTCTCACTGGATAGTGTTTTAAGTGAATTGATCATAGTGAGGTTTATTTGCAGAAGTGCCTCCAAACTTTTCCAGAGGCTAATTTATCCCACACAGAGAGCGGTGGACATAGGAAGGACCAAATAGTTTGCTCCCTGCTCTGAAACAGGGAGGCATTTAACCTCAAAGGATGCAGAATCCTGTGGTGGTAAGAGAAGGCATCCACAGGCCTTCCCCAATTAGCAATCTACTGCAGCATGTACCCTGCAGTCAAATCCAAGGTCAGCATTTGAGGGGTTGCTCTGTTTGCAGTCAAGCTGTAAAAATGGACACAACCTTCCCAAAGATCTTTTCAAGCACGTCATCTAAGACTCAAGAAAGCATTAACTTGCACTATTGCTATTCCAGACATTAATCAGAGCATGTATTGCAGACAGTCTCCTCAGCAGTGTGCTTATGTGAGTCGTATTTGTTTTATGGCCGTCCTGCTGATTTCTCCCTGATAATGAGACCCTGTGTGTGCTGGAGTATTTGTGAGTAGATATTGTAGCAGCTAAAGCCCTTGTCAAATCATCATACCAAATGGATAGGCTCATAGCACTGAGCTGCATATATAAATTACACATTAACTTGTATTTGCTGTAACATGGCTATCAAGAAGGATACACCAATCTAGTGATATGCATTAAGAGCGCAGAGGACTTTGCAGAGGTGCTGCTGGCACAGGTCATGTACGGCTCCACAGCAAAAGCCCGCAACATCCTTGTCCAAACCAGCCAGGCATTTAATACCACACCTGTACTGCAGCTCCCTTCTCAGCAGCGGGAAGACGGCTTCCTCTCAGTTATTCATCTTCCCTAGTTTCACTCAGCTTGCCTAACCCTCAACTCCTGGTTGGTTTTGTTACAATCTGCTCTGATCTGGACTTGCAGGAATGGTAAACGAAGGAACCTTTGAAAATCCATGTTTGGTTGTTTTTTTTTCCATAAAGGGAGCACACTTCTTGGTTTGCAGTAGTGAAGGAAATTTGCCTGGCATTGGTAAGGCACACTCTCCTCTCTAAGAGAGGATTTCCCCCCTTTTCACTCATTCTAATTGCCCAGGCAGCCGTATTTTAGTGTTGCCTGGGTTTTCTTTGGCACGTTCAGAACATAATGTACATTTACTTTTAAAAATACAATACAATTAAGCATGTTATTTCCTTTTTAATATTAATTTCATTTATTTAGCCATCTCCAGGAAGGAAAGATGAGAGCCTACGTTGTAAATGAACAGACAGATAGAAGTTTGTAGCAGGATATATAAAGAATGACAATGAAAGGCCATAAATACCACTGGCCAGTAAGAGACAAAATTGGTGTCTCCTTTGGGACCAGGCAAAACATTCATCAGGCCAGACAGAAGTCTTTAAATCAGATGCTGATGTATCCCAGATAAGCAGCACCAGTAAGGTCCAGTGTGAGTTGCTAATTTCTTATGAAAGGAGATGTTCTTATACAATCATAGAATCAGTCAGGGTTGGAAGGGATCACAAGCATCATCTAATTCCAACCCCCCTGCCATGGGCAGGGACACCCTACCCTAGAGCAGGCTGGCCACAGCCTCATCCAGCCTGGCCTTAAACACCTCCAGCCATGGGGCCTCAACCACCTCCCTGGGCAACCCATTCCAGGCTCTCAACACTCTCATGCTCAACAACTTCCTCCTCACGTCCAGCCTGAACCTACCCATCTCCAGCTTCACTCCATTCCCCCTAGTCCTGTCACTCCCTGGTAGCCTAAAATGTCCCTCCCCAGCTTTTTTGAAGGCCCCCTTCAGATACTGAAAGGCCACAAGAAGGTCACCTCACAGCCTCCTCTTCTCCAGACTCAACAGCCCCAATGCTTTCAGTCTGTCCTCATAGCAGAGCTGCTCCAGCCCTCTGAGCATCCTCATGGCCCTTCTCTGGAAACACTCCAGCATGTTCACATCCTTCTGGTAATGGGAGCTCCAGAACTGGATGCAGTACTCCAGGTGGGGTCTCAGCAGATCAGAATAGAGGGGGAGAATCACCTCCCATTGGTGAATCAGCCTCTTTGTTGGTGTTGTTCTGTTTGTAGGCAAATAACCCACCACGTTAACAATGAACTTATTTTAGTAACTCCCAGAAGAAAAGAGATCTAAATACTGCAGAAACATTTTGCTAGATTAGGACAGGGAAATCTCACAATGAAAACACTTGCTAAGCAAAAATATAACCTAGAATGAAGGGCAATATTCTGATGCCAGTTTAGCAGCAGTTCATCAGAAAATATTTAGTCCCAGGATAAATCAATTATACCTCCAACTATTATCCTGAGGTTTGTAAAGCGGAGAGCTGGCATACCTATCCCACTGTCTGTACAAGGTCTTTTAAACAGGATCATCTCCTGGG
Source organism: Tricholaema leucomelas (assembly GCA_013400475.1). NCBI lineage: Eukaryota > Metazoa > Chordata > Aves > Piciformes > Lybiidae > Tricholaema lacrymosa > Tricholaema leucomelas. The sequence continues at coordinate 350,860 of WAAF01018392.1, read as the reverse complement.
ACTTGTGGGATTGGCTGAATGTATTCTTAGAACATGTGGTGTGATCCTCATGAGATAAATGTGCAATCCTGGGGTATAAAAGACTTATATTTTCCCACGTGTGGCATATAATCTTGGTCTTCTATTGATTTTTTTGCTCTTCTGTGAGGTTTTCAAATCAACCCAGCCCGAGCAAATACGCGTCCTAGGTGCCAGTTAAAATAATAAAATCCCAAGCATCTCACTTTTCTCCATTCCTCATAGTAAAGCCTTCTCATACTACACAGTTCATACAGTTATTCCTACAGTCTTCTTGCTGGCTTTAGTGATGACCACTTCTGTCCTCTCAAATCTATCCAGATAGCTGCAGCAATCACCTCTGCTATTTCTTTACCCTTTCATGAGATAGTGAATCAAAACCAAGCTCCTTGCTCCCAGCTCCAGGACTCTCTAATTTGGCATCATCTTCGGTTTCCATTCTCTACCCTCCCTTGATGTTTGCTTCTTTCCTCATCCCTGTGTCCTTTTTTGTGATGTCATATTAGACCACTTCAGCATGGGCATCTGTCTTGCTCTTTGCTGTGCTTCGGGCTTTCTTTGGTATCATAGCAGGGCAAGGGAGGGGATTCTCCCCCTTTACTCTGCTCTCGTCAGACCCCACCTGGAGTACTGTGTGCAGTTCTGGAGCCCCCAATACAAGAAGGACATGGAACTGCTGGAGCGGGTCCAAAGGAGAGCCACGAAGATGATCAGAGGGCTGGAGCACCTCTGCTATGAGGACAGGCTGAGAGAGTTGGGGCTCTTCAGCCTGGAGAGGAGAAGGCTTCGAGGAGACCTTATAGTGGCCTTCCAGTATTTGAAGGGAGCCTACAGGAAAGCTGGGGAGGGACTATTTACACGGTCTAGTAATGTTAGGACGAGGGGGAATGGGTTTAAGCTGGAAGAGGGGAGATTTAGACTGGATGTTAGGAGGAAGTTCTTTACAGTGAGGGTGGTAAGGCACTGGAATGGGTTGCCCAGGGAGGTTGTGGATGCTTCCTCCCTGGAGGTGTTTAAGGTCAGGCTGGATGAGGCCTTGGGCGAGCTACTCTAGTGGGAGGTGTCCCTGCCTGTGGCAGGGGGTTGGAGCTGGATGATCCTTGAGGTCCCTTCCAACCTAAACCATTCTATGATTCTATGATTCTATGATTCTCCTCAGTCTAGTTAAAGAAGCTGAGATGAGGATTTAGGGAGAAGCTGTATTGGGTAGAAAATATTTTGGAGTGAGTCTGGGAGCTCTCTGCTGAGAGAAGCTGGGGTTGGCATGCTCCCACCCTTTGCTTGACAGCTTTGGGAGCCTGCATGCTAAACCCGTGTCTCTGAAAGTAGTCCAGCCTCCAGGATGGAAAGCGAAATGGGAGGTTGGGGATGCAAAGAGCAAGACAGACCATTTTTCTAGTCAAAAAAAAGCTGCTGTTGTCTCAGGTCTTTATAGTAGCCATCACACTGGTCTCTCCACTTCCTTCTGATGTATTCCAGGTGAAGGGGAAGTCCAGAGAATGTCATGTAAGAAATGCAAATAAAAATACCTTTCTAGACTTCCTTCTATTACGTACTGTCTGCCAAAACCTTCTCTCTCCTCCTGTTTTGCCTATGGACAAGCTTTATACTTTCATCTTGTTCTTCTAGTAAAAGAAGAAGTACTTGCTGTGAGTTTACATAACTTGCCTTTTACTGCTCTGGAAATGATTGTGGAATTTTGGTCTTGTGTGCTCAGTGTAAGTCCCATTCTAATCAATTGCTGAAATATGTGAATAGCATTGAGCTTCAGAATGCAGCTGCAGAGTTGGGTACGTGAAGTTGGTTGTCCAGCTAGACCTATGGGGAGATTATTGCTTAGCACCCACATGAGAGTGTAGTGAGGGGAAAGGGACACCCTGAAACCTGAGTACATTTGAACTTAGCTGCAGGTGAACTCCTCTGCCTGTGGCAGGGTTTTGATTTCAGAGCCCATGCTTAGGTAGTAAAGACTTTGCCCCTGCGACATGTGTTCACTGTGCAATGAAGATACAGACTTCACAGCATCAGAGGCTCAGACTGCAGTTTGAGATCAATTCTGCTACATTACTGAGTTCCTCCTGCAGCTCAAGGAAGAGCCTGAGTTCCACCTGTACCTTGGGAGGAGAAGGTTTTTAGTAGTTTGCTCTTGAAAACAGAACAGGATGGTAGAAATGTCAGAAAATGTGCAGAATCGTGGGGAAAAAATACCATCTCACAAAGTTGTACTCCTGATGTTTTTGCAATGTGCCAGTCTTGTCTGGTGAGCCCAGGGACACGTATTAAAAAAGGCTTCCAAAGCCACTCAGCACCACACTTAGCTGGAGGTCAGTCTGCAACAATTAATAAGTGAAAGAATCATAGAATCATAGAATCATAGAATGGTTTAGGTTGGAAGAGACCTCAAGGATCATCCAGCTCCAACCCCCTGCCACAGGCAGGGACACCTCCTACTAGAGCAGGCTGCTCAAGGCCTCATCCAGCCTGGCCTTAAACACCTCCAGGGAGGAAGCATCCACAACCTCCCTGGGCAACCCGTTCCAGTGTCTTACCACCCTCACTGTAAAGAACTTCCTCCTAACATCCAGTCTAAATCTCCCCTCTTCCAGCTTAAACCCATTCCCCCTCGTCCTGTCATTACTAGTCCGTGTAACGAGTCCCTCCCCAGCTTTCCTGTAGGCTCCCTTCAGATACTGGAAAGGAAACAACCTGTAATGGCAATCACCTGCCCATGACCTGTGGATGTCACTCATAGGATGTCACCCGATCAAAATGTCCAGTTCTGGGCCCCTCAATTCCATAGAGATGTTGAGATACAGGAACGTGTCCAGAGAAGGGCAACAAAGCTGGTGAGGGGTGTAGAACGCAGCCCTGTGAGGAGAGGCTGAGGGAGCTGGGGGTGTGCAGCCTGGAGAAGAGGAGGCTCAGGGGTGACCTCATTGCTGTCTACAACTACCTGAAGGGAGGCTGTAGCCAGGTGGGGGTTGATCTCTTCTGCCAGGCAACCAGCAACAGAACAAGGGGACACAGTCTCAAGTTGTGCCAGGGAAGGTCTAGGCTGGATGTTAGAAGGAAGTTCTTGCCAGGGAGAGTGATTTGGCATTGGAATGGGCTGCCCAGGGAGGTGGTGGAGACACCATTCCTGGAGGTGTTGAAGAAAAGACTGGATGAGGCACTTAGTGCCATGGTCTAGTTGATTGGCTAGGGCTGGGTCTAGGTTGGACTGGATGATCTTGGAGGTCTTTTTCAACCTGATTGATTCTATGATTCTAAGCAGGAAGAGGTGCATGGATGTCCCACTGCCATGGAAATGGGGCTGGTGGCAGAATTTTCTGTGTGGTATAGAAAGGGGGTTCAGAGAAGGTGGCACAACAGTGAAATGTTCCTTTACGCAAATCTAAAATGAGCTAAAACTAACCAGATTTGGAGAGTTGCAGAAGTAGCAGTGGGCAAAAACATTGTGGTTTTTGCTTTTCCCTTAGTTTGGCTGACCTGCAAAACCCAGAGTTGAGAGTCTGTCTAGATGGTATGTTTGTCTGGAGCGACTGTAGGACCTTAGTTTGTGTAGCTAGCATTGTACACAAAGTGATGTGCTGCTTCTCGCATCTGCCTTGAATTCCATAGTTCAAAAACTCTAAGTACTTATTTTCAGCCAAGTGAAGCAGAGATAGCCTCCAGCTTGAGTCCAGAGCAACGTTCAAACTACACCATTGTAACTGGGGTATACTCAGGCTCTTCTGCATTGCAGGAATGAATAAGAGAGGGCAATTTGTGCTTTGGACCAGACTTGTAAGAAGGCAGAGAAAGCAAAGGAAAACACCTCTGCTTTCCTTTTAAGGTCACAGAAGAAGTTTGTGCTTTTGTGTTGTTATTGGGAGTTACACCTGAACTTTCCCAGCTCTTCTAGTGCTGCATTTGGAGACTGGCTCTGATGCAGAAACTGAAATCATAGAATCATAGAATCAACCAGGTTGGAAGAGACCTCCAAGATCATCCAGTCCAACCTAGCACCCAGCCCTGTCCAATCAACTAGACCATGGCACTAAGTGCCTCAGCCAGGCTTTGCTTCAACACCTCCAGGGACGGCGACTCCACCACCTCCCTGGGCAGCCCATTCCAATGCCAATCACTCTCTTTGGCAAGAACTTCCTCCTAACATCCAAGCCTAGACCTCCCCTGGCACAACTTGAGACTATGTCCCCAGTCCAAACAATATAGCTCTCTTTCCTAACTAGGAGATCAGACAGCTGATTTAAGCCATGTCTACAGGTAACATGGGCACATGTAGAGAGATTTTTACAAATAAGAGATTGGAAAGAAAGAAATTGCAAGTTAAACAGTGTTTGAAGTGATAGGGACCTCTGGGGAAATAGACAAAACCTGAAGAGCAGGAAAAGGATAAAAACAATGAAGTTCTCTAGAAAGGCTAAAAAAAAAATGACATTTGCTGGAAAAATAAGATGGATGAAACCTAAATCCCAGAATCCCGTACTCATGCAAGGAATCCTGTTAACTTAAATGCTTGGGTAAAAGTATTTCTGTGGGCAAAGGATCTGTTGGACCCTGTCCAAAACTGGGTTAAGGTTGATGTTTTCACAGAGATGGCAGTCTCTCATATGCTGCTCTGGGTAGTAAACGACTATTGTGGGACTCACTTTATTGTGAGTGTAAAAAACCTCTTTGCCTAAGTGTGTGGGAGGGTTTAGGGTGGTGGAGGGGTAACAGGAAGGTGACTTGGTGACCTGGGAGGCAGAGTCGGTGGTTATGACTCCATGGACCCTCTGCTGGGGAACGCTGTTGCCAGCACAAACTTGCACAAGTTGTTTTGGCACCTGGCCTAGAGCAACATGGAGCTGTTTCTTCCCTTTTCTGCTCAACTCTGTTGCACCAGGACAATTTTACATGCAGAAGGTAGAAAGAATGCAACCTTCCCCCCCCCAAGCTGTACTTATCTCTACATGTGATGGCATTACAAACCCAGGTCAGCGAATACTTTATTTCAGAGACAAGTCTTTTGTGCAAAGGTCATGAGGGGTGGCTGTGAGTGACCAGGGCACCTGTAATAGTCACAGACAGAAGAGAAAACAGGATATCCTTCCCCCTCCCTTAAATTTTTGCAATTGATTCTTCATGTGAAGGCTGTCAGGTCCAGCTGATGCAGAAGGAGTGAGAGAGCCACAAGAAGAGCAGGAATAGGGTTTGGGTGCTTAAAGACTTGATAGACGAATGAGAAAAGAAGTTCTATCTGCCCTGTGCCCTGCTTTTAGCACCAATGACTCAGGGAGCCAAGTTGCAAATCTTGCACATGTCCAGGTGTTTCTGGATGGAGATGAGTGACTCTGGCCATGCATGACTCTTCACACATCTTCAAAGCAGCTGTCAGAGTGGCCCTTGTTCCCAGCAGCACCGGGAAGGGTTCCACTTTCCTACACAAGCACAGACTGAGGAAGCCAGCGGAAGAATTGCTTATCACCCTCATCCTCCTTCAGAACTTTGCAGGAGGTGCTGTGTATGTACACAGCCCTGGTGTCATTGAGGCTTAACACTAGGCAGGTGCTTTTGAACCAGGATGTAAATGGTTAAATTTCAAGTGGCTTCTTAGAGCAGATGTTCCCATGTGTATCCCCTCCTTCCCTCTTCTGACACATTTCCTACACAAACAGCAGATTGCATTGCTGCTGTCCTTTTGATCTGCAGGAGGGGGAGGAAAATCCCACACAAATTATATTAGTTCTCTTTTCAGGCAGGCTGGTGACAGTGCATACAGGCATGTGCCTCCCTCCTTTCCCTGCCCAGATGTCTTTTCTGGGACTTTCTTCTTCCTCTGCTCTCTTCTTTTAAGGTTACTTACCTTAAAACCTGAAGTAATGAGGAGGTAAGGTTGACAACTGCAAAACATTGCTGTCTGTCTAAATGCATGCAGAGGCTGGGGTACAGCCTGCTCTATCTGCTGCCACTCCGTCAGCACTCATGTGATGCCTCACACTTGTGCACTCTTTATGAGAACTGATGAATTAAGTGAGGGTGCCTGGGTGAGGGTGGTGTCCCAGACCTTTCCCAATCTCAAACTTGCTGTTCAGGATGGTTGCAAAGGAATAGTTCTTGTAGCTGCAATGGGGCAACTCAGGGAGGGATGGCAGGAGCCTGCAGAATTGGATCAGTACAGGGAATCAGTCTTTCCCTCTTTCTTTCAGGATAAGGAATAGGGATGGCAGATCAGCTGGGCAAGATGGTAGGTTCAGGATGAATTCATAGAATTATCGAATCAACCAGGTTGGAAGAGACCTCCAAGATCATCCAGTCCAACCTAGCACCCAGCCCTACCCAGTCAACTAGACCATGGCACTAAATGCCTCATCCAGGCTTTTCTTCAACACCCCCAGGAACAGTGTCTCCACCACCTCCCTGGGCAGCCCATTCCAATGGCAAATCACTCTCACTGAGAAGAACTTCCTCCTAACATCCAGCCTATACTTCCCCTGGCACAACTTACTATTCAATTAATGGAATTGATTCTTTATGGAATTGTAGTTAAGGTGTGGATTTTCTTGGTACAGCACCTTCAGGGTGCTAAGACTGCATGGGCAAAGTTTTCATGGTCCATAAACTTGCCAAAAGGTGTTAAACACAATGCACTGGTTTTGGCTTAGAAAGCCACACCATCAACAGGGTGAAGAATATTCTGATGAAGCATCACTGATTGCTTATCCTGATCTTACATTCATGCCTCCATGACAGTGCTGTTCTTTGTTGGAGCAAAGACACTAGACGCAGTGTACCTTTGGTCTGCCCCGGGATAGCTCTTTCTATGTTCCTGCCTAGGGGTGGGGAAGAAAGCTCCATTCGCTCTGCTGCTGGTGGCAGCTGCTGAAGCCCTCTAGAGGTACGGCGGAGACGGCGGAGGTAGGTGTGGTGTCCACTGCATCTTCCAACATCGTCCTCCTGATTCCTTCCTGTGATTTGACCGGTGGGGGGGGGGGGGGGGGGGAA